>JAYXIM010046381.1:0-163848 GCA_037575425.1 Anastrepha fraterculus
ATTATTATTAAATTTGTATAATAACAAGTTATACAAATATAAAAAGGCAGCAGTAATCTGCTAGGCCATCGGCTGTCAGATACCAAAATTAAATGTACTTTAAATTAGGTCTAACGTTGGCAATTATCATATAATATTTAAATGCTTATAACTAAATAAAATAAACAAAGGTACATGTTAGATCCGTCTTGTCGTAAGTCGTTGGCTTTTAGGAATGACAGTCAGATATTTGCAGATGGCTCTTTAAGAAAATCCAGTGCAGGAGAGATCCAAAAAGAATTGTTGTCTGGAGGTGTGTAGATTTCGACAAGATTGTAGAATATGATCTTAAGGTTACGGTTCGTCAAAGGTGGGGGCAATCGGCTGGCAGCGTACGTTGTAGAGGTGCATGTGTGAGAATAGTGTGGCCCAGGCGTAGGCGCGAGTACGGTTTGAGAACTTTTAATGGCAGGTCGGAAGGAAGTGATATCTTTGATCTAGATGGATTAAGAAAGCGTAGTGGTGTTGGTAGTTTTTCCAGCTATCTAACAGATAAATGCGCTGCTGTTTTGTAATCTCTAGGAGGATGTCACTTTGAGGTAGTATTTATGAAGCATTGACGGCAGATTAGAAAACGCTTCTAGCCGCGGCATCAGCGTTTTCTACTGGGGCCGGTAATCCCCGAATGTCCTGGAACCTACATTAGCTTAATTTGTTTGATAGCTTATGAGAATATTTCTAATTGTATTTTATATGAGTTTGATCGTGTGTTGGACAACCGATGGCATTGATGCATGATTGGCTGTCTGTGCATATAATTATTTTGTCTTTAATTTGTTTGGCATAAATGGAGGCTTTCTAACAATGCCGCTGTTTCTGCTGTGTAAAAGCAGAGTTATTGGCTAGGTGCAAAAACCATGTTTGATCGTGTCCCCGTTTTCTTGTGACGGCAAAGATGCTTGAGGTTTAAGGCTTGATCCATCTTGGGGTCATAAAATTCCATCCCTGTTTGAGTACTTTTTCTTTTTTCGGATGTAAACAGTGCTTTGTAGGATTTCCTTCGCTGTATGTTCTTTGGTCGCTGTATAAGGTAATAGCAAATGGATTGTTATGTATCGTCCAGAGGTTGCGTTTCAGCCGTGCGGTATACAGTACCCGGTAGTTCAAGTCTCCTTTGTAGCTCAACATTTGGCTACAACCGACATAATTTTAGGATGCCTCTTTTCTTAGAGATGCGTTTCTGAATGTTTTTAATAAGATTGACATTGTAGGTGAAAGCAGTTTTGGTAAAGTTTATGAGCAATTCGTCTTCGATCTGACTTGAATCTTTGGTAACCTGTTTCCGCAAATGTTTCGGAAGTGGTGTAGTTAGAACGCCTTCTAATGTTCTGCATCGCAGAGTGATATAGATGATATTTGGCTAATTGAACGTTTATCTGCGTTTCAGATATAGAAGGCCGTAATCGATTTTGATAGGATGAGGCTCTGCTTTGCATGAACAAGTGAAGACGGATGTACAAAAGATTTAGAAGATAGGTATTTAATTATATTTAACCGTGTCATAATACAATCTTTATGTATTTACAATGTTTTAAACTATACTTAGAGTCTATAATTACACCTAGAATTTATTTCATTTACTGGCATTATGGAATGGCTAAAAAATTGTAGTTGGCAACCCAGAGCAACTAGATTTTTGCAAATGTGCAAAGTTTTAGATTTTCTGAAAGAAATTGATGTGCCTGAGGTTGAGGACCATGTCATTGGCGTCTCGGAGAATGCTTTCGAAAATACGCGAGACTGAAAGAAGATTGGCATGTGAAAAACATCGTCAGTGCATTGACATTCTATGCTGGTTGAAGGAAAAGTTTTTGCAATTTCTCGATTGAACGCGACAGATAAAGAAGCGCGGGAGAGGGAGACCCTTGTATGTTCCATTCTCTAGATTTACAATTGAGGCAAACCATTTATTCTCACTCTGCATTTCTAGTGAGAAGCTTTTAACAAAGTTTATATCTTTGGAACCAACCTTCAACTTAGTTAATTGTTTCAAAATGATATGCACCCATTCGGTCGAGCCTTCTCCAAATCGATTGCTAGAAGTGAAACATGGTTTTTTGACGAGAGTGCGTTTGTGACGACATCAAGGTGCAAAAGAGCATCGACTGTGCCACTGCCTTTTTTATATGCTACCTGGTTAGAACTAATAACTTTGTTGTTCTTAATATACCACATCAACTCATTTGCAACCAAGCCGTTTATTAGTTTACCCAGGCATGATAACAGAGAGATAGGCCTATAGCTTAACAGAAGTAGGAGGTTTATTGGGTTTCTAAAATTGGTACGATATAGGGAAGTTTCCACGCTTGAGGGTGTACGTAATTTATTTGGTTATACAGATTAGTTAGTCTGCATTTCATGCAACTGGGTAAATTTTGAATCATAGGATAAGAGGATTCGATCACGGTAGAGAGCGCGAACTCCAATTCATTAATGGTGATTTTCGATTCAGTTGTCCTGGCAGCAGGTGATAAATTTGTTTATAATGTTTGCTTGGTCGTTGAGACCGTTGTATACGCGAGCGATGTGTTGCTTGGCAAGCTGGCGTCGTTTGAGTTAGAAGCGTAAGAAGGAGGCAAAATAATTGGCTATTTCGAGTGGAGGAACTGATAACGCCATTTGTGGAGTTAATGTGGGCGAAAGTAGTTTGCTTACCTGAACCAGTGAGCATTTTAATATCATGCCATATTTTTCAGGGGCTTAGTGTTAGGATTTGTGCTAGCCGCTAACTCTTCGAACTTCTTACGCTATAGCTTTGGTGGCAGCGTTTAAAAGAGCGTTCGGCCTTTTTGTAGCTTACCAAGTTTGAAATAGTGCGCAAGGGGCTTGTTATTCTGATGCCATTTATTCTGTTTGCTTTCACGAAGTTGGGATAAATGAGTTCACCAAGGAATCCTTTTCTTACTACTTTTAGTGAAGTTTGTGGTATAGTGATGTGCTGCTGTTCGAATAATTTTTGAAATATTAGCTGTTTGTTGACGTTGCTGGAAGTTATCGGAAGTTGCACACAAATTAATACATTTAGTGAATTTCGCCCAATCGGCTGATTCTAGGGACAAACTTAGCGTTTGACTTAAATGTGGATTGGGTTTGGGCATTTAGCTGGATGGTGATCGGATAATGATCGCTGCCGTGAAGAGAGTTAGAGACTTGCCATGAGCATAGTGGGAAGAATCGAAGCAGTTAGATCGACAGTAGTGAAGGAATTCCGGGTGGAGAAGTTGCAGACCCGTCATTTAGACATATAAGGTTTGAGGATTATCACAAAACATCTGATACATCTCGATTCTGTTGGTATACGCGAACCCTGAATTGTACCCAGGCATTAGTCCCCGCCCATAATTAAATCTGTGAAGGAAGTTGTTTTATGATTCCTAAGATATCACTCGAAACAATACGCTGTGTAGGGTGGATGAGAAATGACAATACCACTTTTTTGGCAAGTCAACTTCTAGAGCTATGGAAGATACATTTGATACGATTGATATTTGTTTGTGGGAATATTGCGCCTAATTAGTATCGAGCGTTCCTTGTTTATTTAGATTAATACTAAGTAAATTGTGAAAGTAACTAATATATTTCCTTGGTGTGTGTGGTGCGTAAATTCGTGAGGAAGGTGAGTTTCGCTTTAAGAGAATACAGGTGAGTAAGAATTGATGAGGATTGAAGGTGAATATATTGTTGAAATAGCCATTGATATTCCATTACATAATTGAGAACATAAGGATATAAAGAAAGGAAAGTGACTATGTAGAAGAAAGAAAGATTAAGCTCGAATTTGACTACGTATCAAAGTTCTATGAGGCAGAGCTGAGCGAGTCAAGAGAAGGTTATTCGAGCTGACGCGGTGGTGTAGGTGTCGTCATTTGTCTTAGTGAGAACTCGAGACAGGCATTTTTCGTCATCACAACCTGAGGTGAGCTGCGTCTGAGCAGCGGAATCATAGTTGTTAGTATAAATTGGTTTAGTATCTCGTATTAAAGAATGTTGAAAACTTCGCTGAATTTATGCCGTTCGAATTAGGAAATGAATAACAAAGGGGGATTATCGTTCTTTGTACTTGTTTTTGCGATAGAGCGATTGAGAAGCTGGTTTTAAGAGGAGGGTGTGTTAAGGGAATGAAAGAGTGTAGTAGAAGCAGTAGTAGTAGGAACGGGATGATAATTGAATTTTGTGTTGCTATCGATTCAGGCGTTTGTATAAATGAATTTTTGTTGAGGGAGCTGTGTTTACAGTTATTTGAGAATATGTGGGATAGGAGGAATAGTGGAGGGATATAAGAGTACTCGAGGTTAGTCGAATACTGGTGGTTGTCAATTTCTTTGCTTGCAGGATTGTGCTTTGCTCTGCAGATGATCGAAGTGCTTGCGATGATTTGGGAGGGTGTTGCGCGGATAGAGGTGGTGGAGGCATTGTATTTTTTTATATGCTTACGCGCATTTTTATTTATTGTTTTAATTTTTTAGTATTTTCTTTAGCTTGTACGAACTTAGTACTGCTTGCGAATGGGTGCAGTGTCGCCAGCGCAGTTTGTGCATCATTGTTCTCGAACATTCGGCATGGGGTGGTGCCGCATATGGCGCAGGCGGAAGGATTCTTGCAGTATTTTAAAGTATGACCAAGCAAGGACTTGGCATCGCATTATTTCAGGACAATATGGGCCTTGAACAGGCAACGTCCCTCCAGGCGACGCCGATTTTTTTCTGGTAGAGTAGCTGTCGAGTTAGCTGTATTGCGCCAGCCAAATTAGAGTGTCCCGCAGATTTCTTTTGGAATTTGTATGCAGCGATCACGCTACGTATTTTAAGCCATCAACGATTTTCTGAATCGGTTAGGTTGTTTAGGAAGGGGCAATATATGGTGCCTCTTTACACAGTTTAGATTTGTTTGATAAGTTACATTAATTAAACATATACCGGGAAGAAGTTTCTGAAGACATGAATTTCTCAGCGATTCTTTTATTCTTGCAAGCACTAAGAGGTTTCCATCACGCAACTCCAGAAATGGAAATTATGTGTCCTTGCTGATAGCTAATATAGCTTTGTAGCACTGCAAAGCAGGATTAATTGGATATTGGTTTTGTTTTCTTCACTACTGATTTTATCAACAATAGTTTAGGCGTCGTCCGTTTTCGCAAAAACAATTGAGGTAGTTCGGGGTATGATTCCTGCGTTATTTACGCTTGCGCTAATGAACACCTGTGGGAGCAGGGCGAACCCATTTTCGCTAGGTGGGATGTTCCAAGGCACATTGTTTCACACCTAGAGACAACACTAAAACCCGGATATCACTCGCGCAAGCAAACTGTACACGGGCAATTTTAGTGAATTTATTAACGTGTGCACGTAGGTAAACGAATATGAGCGAAAGAGAGTACAACTATACTACACAGCGAGGATTGCCGGAATGTTAGATGGTGACCGTACTCAAAGGTACGGTGACATGAGATAAAAATATTAGAGAGATAGTCTGCTAGTAGAATAATTGTCTGTCAATGCTGCACGGCGGTCCAAAAGGTTTTTGTAGGACTTCACTCATTCGCAAAACAGCTTTCGCATCTAAGGAATCGAAGAAGGACCTCTGATTTGTAAAGTTCGGCATGAAAGACGTGATTACTCCAGCAATTGGCATTCAGTTTATAGCATTAAATAATGTGCATTGTTTGTTTGGCAAATGCTTGGGGAATGCTACTGGAATCCAGGTCGTTCTATTGTAACACCATAAACCTGCCCATAAATGCTTAAAGAATGTTGCTGGAGTAACAGTCTTTTGCCGAATACAAATCGGGGTCCTTCCGGTAACTTAGATTCGACTGTCGTGGTGAAGTACTACAACTTGGCTGGGCAGCATTGAAAGCGTCACATATTAACGAATATTTTAATATTTTATCTCAGTCACCGACTAACATTCGTTGCGTACGGTCACTATCTCTTCCGCTGTGTAGTAGTTGTACTCTCTTTGCTTTCATATTCGTTTACCTACGTAAACACATTAATAAATTCACTTAAATTGCCCGTGTACAGTTGCTTACGCGAGTGATATCCGAGGGTTTAGTGTTATTATATAGGTGTGAAACAATGCCCCTTGGGGCATCCCCACCTAGGGAAAATAGGTTCGCCCTACTTTCCCCTGGTGTTCATAGCAAGCGTAAAAAACCCAACAAAACGCGAGAATCATACCCCGAACTACCTCCAATTGTTTTTGCGAAAACAGACGATCCTAAATTTATTGTGATAAAATCAAGTGAAGAAAACAAACCAATATCCAATTATTCCTGCTTTGCAGTGCACAAAGCTATATTAGCTATCAGCAAGGACATAATTTCCATTTCTGAGTTGCGTGATGGAAGCCTCTTAGTGCTTACTAAGAATAAAAAAATCGCTGAGAAATTCATGTCTTCAAAACTTCTTCCCGGTATATGTTTAATTAATGTAACTTATCAAACAAATCTAAACTGTGTAAAAGGCACCATATTTGCCCCTTTCCTAAACAACCTAACCGATTCAGAAATCGTTGATGGCTTAAAAATGCATGGCGTGATCGCTGCATACAAATTCCAAAAGAAATCACAAGACACTCTAATTCCAACTGGCGCAATACTTCTAACATTCGACAGCTACTCTCTGCCAGAAAAAATCGACGTCGCCTGGAGGAAAGTTTCTGTTCGTCCATATTATCCAAACCCAATGCGATGTAAGTCATGCCAATTACTTGGTCATACTTTAAAATACTGCAAAAATCCTTCCACCTGCGCCATATGCAGCCTACCACCCCATGTAGGGTCCGAATGTTCGAGAACAATGTGCGCAAACTGCGCTGGCGACCACCCATCATTTGCAAGCAATTGCCCAAAGTTCGTACAAGCTAAAGAAATACTAAAAATTAAAACAATAAATAAATGCAGTATGCGCGAAGCAGCAAAAAAATATAATGCCTCCACCACCTCTAAACCCTCCGCCTCAACATTCTCTCAAATCATCGCAAGCACTTCTTCTTCTGCAAAAAGCACAATCATGCAAAGCAAAGAATTGACAACCACCAATAATTCGACAACAACCCAGTCTTCTCTTGACACCGCCTCCACTAATTCCTCCTATCCCACATATTCTCAAATAACCGCAAACACAGCTCCCTCAACCAAAAATTCATTTATACAAACACCTAAATCGATAGCAACACAAAATTCAATATCATCCCATTCCTCTACTTCTATAGCTTCTACTACCTCTTTCATTCCCTTAACACACCCTCCTCTTAAAACCAGCTTCTCAGCTGACTCTATCGCAAAAACAAGTACAAAGAACGATAATCCCCCTTTGTATTCATTTCCTAATTCGAACAACATAAATTCAACAGTTTTCAACATTCTTAATACGAATACTAAACCAATTTATACTAACAACTATGATTCCGTTTCTCAGACACAGCTCACCTCAGATTGTGATGACGAAATGTCTACTGTCTCAGTTCTCACTAAGACAAATGACATTTCACCACGCGTCAGCTCAGATTAACCTTCTCAGACGACTCGCTCAGCTCTGCCTCGCAGAACTTTGATACGTAGTCAAGTCGAGCTTAATCTTTCTCTCTACATAGATCACTTTCCTTTCTTTATATCCTTATGTTCTCAATTATACAATGGAATATCAATGGCTATTTCAACAACTATATTCACCTTGAAATCCTCATCAATTCTTACTCACCTGCAATTATTCTCTTAAGCGAAACTCACCTTCCTCACAATTACGCACCACACACACCAAGGAAATATATTGGTTACTTTCACAATTTGCCCAGTATTAATACAAATAAACAAGGAACGGCGATACTAATTAGGCGCAATATTCCACACAAACAAATATCAATCGTATCAAATGTATCTTCCATAGCTCTAGAAGTTGACTTGCCAAAAAAAATTGGTATTGTCGGCCTATATATCCACCCTACACAACGTATTGTTTCGAGTGATATCTTAGGAATCATAAAACAACTTCCTTCTGATTTAATTATGGGCGGGGACTTCAATGCCTGGAGTACAATTTGGGGTTCCGCGTATACCAACTCAAGAGGCGAATGTATCGAAGATGTTTTAATGTCCTCAAACCTTATATGTCTAAATGACGGGTCTGCAACACACTTCTCCACCCGGAATTCCTTCACTACTGTCGATCTAACTTTCTGTTCTGCTTCGATTGCACCACTATGCTCATGGCAAGTCTCTAACTCTCTTCACGGCAGCGATCATTATCCGATCACCATCCAACTAAATGCCCAAACCCAATCCACATTTAAGTCAAACGCTAAGTTTATTCTAGAATCAGCCGATTGGGCGAAATTTAGCACTAAATGTATTAATTTGTGTGCAACTTTACGTGCTTCCAGCAACGTCAACCAAGAAGCAGCCAATATTTCAAAAATTATTCGAACAGCAGCACATCACGCTATACCACAAACTTCACCAAAAAGTAGTAAGAAAAGGATTCCTTGGTGGAACTCTCATTTATCCCAACTTCGTGAAAACAAACAGAATAAATGGCACGAATACAAACGCTTTCGCACTATTTCAAACTTGGTAAGCTACAAAAAGGCGAATGCTCTTTTTAAGCGCGCCGCCAAAAATGCCAAGCGTAAGAAGTTCGAAGAGTTAACGGCTAGCATAAATCCTAACACTAAGCCCCGAAAAATATGGCATGATATTAAAATGCTCACTGGTTCAGGTAAGCAAACTACTTTCGCCCACATTAACTCCACAAATGGCGTTATCAGTTCTCCACTCGAAATAGCCAATTATTTTGCCTCCTTCTACGCTTCTAACTCAAACGACGCCAGCTTTTCAAGCAACTTTTGCTCGGCAAAATACAACTGTCTAAACGACCAAGCAAACATTATAAACAATTTATCACCTGCTGCCAGGACAATTGAATCGAAAATCACTATTAATGAATTGGAGTTCGCGCTCTCTACCGTGAAAGGTAAAACTCCTGGGCTTGATCGAATCTCTTATCCTATGATTCAAAATTTACCCAGTTGCATGAAATGCAGACTAACTAATCTGTATAACCAAATCCTAAATTACGGCTTTTACCCTCAAGCGTGGAAAACTTCCTATATCGTACCAATTTTGAAACCCAATAAACCTCCTACTTCTGTTGAAAGCTATAGGCCCATCTCTCTGTTATCATGCCTGGGTAAACTAATGGAAAAACTGGTTGCAAATAGGTTGATGTGGTATATTAAGAACAACAAAGTTATTAGTTCTAACCAGGTAGCATATAAAAAAGGCAGTGGCACAATTGATGCTCTTTTGCACCTTGACTATGTCGTCACAAACGCACTCTCGTCAAGAAACCATGTTTCACTTCTAGCAATCGATTTGGAGAAGGCTTTCGACCGAATTGGAGTGCATATCATTTTGAAACAATTAACTAAGTTGAAGGTTGGTTCCAAAATTATAAACTTTGTTAAAAGCTTTCTCACTAACAGAAAATGCAGAGTGAGAATAAATGGTTTTGCCTCAATTATTGTAAATCTAGAGAATGGAACGCCACAAGGGTCTCCACTCTCCGCGCTTCTTTTTATAATAGCGTTCGATGAAATTGCCAAGCTTTCAGCGAACTATCCCAGCATAGAATGTCAGCTCTACGCCGACGATGTTTT
Source organism: Anastrepha fraterculus (assembly GCA_037575425.1). Lineage (NCBI taxonomy): Eukaryota > Metazoa > Arthropoda > Insecta > Diptera > Tephritidae > Anastrepha > Anastrepha fraterculus. Next base: position 9,697 of record JAYXIM010046381.1, read on the forward strand.
CTTTTTCACGAAAAATGCCAATCTTCTTTCAGTCTCGCGTATTTTCGAAAGCATTCTCCGAGACATAATGACATGGTCCTCAACCTCAGGCACATCAATTTCTTTCGAAAAATCTAAAACTTTGCACATTTGCAAAAAATCTAGTTGCTCTGGGTTGCCAACACAATTTTTTGGCCATTCCATAATGCCAGTAAATGAAATAAAAATTCTAGGTGTAATTATAGACTCTAAGTATAAGTTTAAAAAACATTGTAAATACATAAAAGATTGTATTATGACACGGTTAAATATAATTAAATACCTATCTTCTAAGAAATCTTTTGTACATCCGTCTTCACTTGTTCATGCAAGCAGAGCACTCATCCTATCAAAAATCGATTACGGCCTTCCTATATACGGAAACGCAGATAAACGTTCAATTAGCCAAATATCATCGCCTTATCACTCTGCGATACGCAGGAGCATTAGAGCGTTCCCAACTACACCACTTCGAAACTTGTTTGCGGAAACAGGTTTGCCAAAGATTCCAGATCAGATCGAAGACAGTACTCATAAACTTTTACCAAAACTACTTTTCACCTACAATGTCAATCTTATTAAAGATTTCAGAAACGCATCTCTAAGAAAGAGGCATCCTAAAATTATGTCGGTTGTAGCCAAATGTTTGAGCTTGCAAAGGAGACTTGAACTGCCGGGTACCCTTCGCTACCGCACAGCTGAAACGCAACCTCCATGGACGATACGCAATATTCCATTTGCTATTAACACGCTGCAGCGACCAAAAGAACATACAGCGAAGGAAATCTACAAAGCACTGTTTACATCCGAAAAAGAAAAGTACTCCAAACAGGGATGGAATTTTATATTTACAGATGGATCAAAAACCCAAACCTCAACATCTTTTGCCGTCACAAAGGAAAACGGGGACACGATCAAACATGGTTTTTTGCACCCAATATGCTCTGCTTTTACAGCAGAAACAGCGGCATTGTTAGAAGCCTCCATTTATGCCAAACAAATTAAAGGCAAAATAATTATATGCACAGACAGCCAATCATGCATCAATGCCATCGGTTGTCCAACACACGATCAAACTCATATAAATACAATTAGAAATATTCTCATAAGCTATCCAAACAGAATTAAGCTAATGTGGGTTCCAGGACATTCGGGGATTACCGGCAATGAAAACGCTGATGCCGCAGCTAGAAGCGTTTCTAATCTACCGTCAATGCTTCATAAATACTACTCTAAAAGTGACATCCTCCTAGAGATTACAAAACAACGACGCATTTATCTGTTAGATAACTGGAAAAACTACCAACACCACTACGCTTTCTTAAATCCATCTAGATCAAAGATATCACTTCCTTCCGACCTGCCATTAAAAGTTCTCAAACCGTACTCGCGCCTACGCCTGGGCCACACTATTCTCACACATGCACACCTCCTACAACGTACGCTGCCAGCCGATTGCCCCTTCTGTGACGAAACCGTAACCTTAGATCATATTCTACAATCTTGTCGAAATCTACACACCTCCAGACAACAATTCTTTGGATCCTCTCCTGCACTGGATTTTCTTAAAGAGCCATCTGCAAGTAATATACTGACTGTCTACAAATTTCTAAAAGCCAACGACTTGTTAAGACGGATCTAACATGTACCTTTGTTTATTTTATTTAGTTATAAGCATTTAAATATTATATGATAATTACTTAACGTTAGACCTAATTTAAAGTACATTTACAATTTTGTTATCTGACAGCCGATGGCCTATGCTGCTAGTGCTGCTGCCTTTTTATATTTGTATAACTTGTTATTATACAAATTTAATAATAATAATAATAATAATAATATTTTATCTTCCATTTCAAAAGACAAAAAAATTTATTTAAACCTATAAATTCTTCATTATTTACCAAGCAATTGAAGTTGACGTGACAGAGAACTTTTTACGACGGAAAGAACCGAATTTCCTGTAGCGATAAAATTATTTGCTTTCAAAGGTTGATCAGCCAGAGAAATACTTAAACAAAAAATGGTGAAAGTGTTAAAGGAATCTACTCTATCGTTTCCAACTGTGTTCAGATGGATTTTAGAGTTTCGGAGTGAGATATTATATATAAAGGTGAAAGCTTGATTAAGCAAGCAACAGCTGATACCGTAAGCCTCTCAGATGAGCGAGTAATCCATAATTTACATGAAGAACTATGTAGATAAGCAAAAGCTGTCAGTGAAAAAAAGTTAGTGCCACATTTGCGATCAGATTGAACTGTTCTTGTGGACCCAACATTCTAATATTCTTAGAAAGTTCGAGTTCATCCTCATGGTGCTGGGTCCTAGCGGTACTTTTTCCATTCATATTACCTCAAGGGAGGAGTGGGCGGTGTGCAAAATTTGTATATAGGGCATGGCAAACATGTTTCCGTTGGGCTTGACGCTGAATGGAAGAGTTTGTGGGGGAGTACTCTGCGAGGAGCTCCCTATCAAGCTCAAATTTAGGCTTCAGGAACACTATTTGAGTATTTCCAAGCGAAGGTAGTTGCAATCACAGAAGCAGTAGATTGGCTACTTACTTCTGTAACTACTAAAAGGGAGGTAAACATTTACTCAGACCGCCAAGCGGCGATTAGGGCCCTAACCTCGTTGTTTGTGCATTCGGAATTAGTCGGGAAAGGCCTGATTCCTCTCTCGACTGCATCCGAATACTTCGATATTAGGCTCATTTGGGCTCGCGGTCACGTTGTGATAGCCGGAAACTGCTGGATTGATGAGCTAACTAAAAAGAGAGATCCTCGAGATGGCTTCGTCGCGAAATGAGAGGTTTAGGGCTCCCTTGAGAACTTGTGATCTGCTCTTCGAAAGATGGGCTTCGCATCAACTCAGCGACCGTTGGGTTGCAAAGTCCTTCTGGTCACAGCCAAATCGGGGAGGTAAAGGAGGTAAACAATTACCCTGATAACATCGGGGTTCTGAGCTCGCTAATGTTGCCTTCGAAATTAGTCAGCGAACTTTCGATTCTTCTGTCGAATGGATCCGAATACTTTGATTACATTTGGGTTCCCAGTCATAGTGGCATAGCGCGAAACTGCTGCGCTGATGAGCTGGTTACACAGGGTCGCCCGAGACGGTTACACAGTGAAGTGAGAGAATTGTGATTTCCTTGAGAATCTGTGGTCTAGTCTTGGAAAGATGGGTCTCGCGTCAACTCAGCTAGCGGTGGGTAAATGCGCTAACGTGCAAAATCGCGAGATCCTTCTGTTCGTGAGGGTATCGGGGGCGCTCGAGGGAACTCCTAAAGCTAACAAAAAACCGTAGCTCTCGAATTTGGTGGGTATTCTTACCGAACATTGTACGCTAATTATCCGTGCGGTGAGACTTGGGATTGTTTCAAGTCTTTCTGCAGAAGCTGTCTGGAGGATGAGGTGGGAACATCGCAGCTCCTCACCTTTTTCTAAGCTCTCCTGCTCTCGCCGGGCTTAGATAAAGGCATCCGCCTAATTCATGCTTCCAAGTAAATGAATGCTATTTTTTCTCAGATTCTACTGAGAGCACGCACTCGTTAAACCAGGATGTCTATCTACTAATGGGCGGAAATAGAATTGTGGTTGGCCGGAGATTTGCCAAGTCTTGACAGGGTGTGTCTGTTCGTCTTTTCTCAATACGTTCCAAAAGGTGCCTGCTAGATAGGGGGTAGAGAAAATGCTCTGTACTATCCTCATCCTCCAGACAAGATGTACATAGTGGACCGTTAATGTTGCCTATGGGGACCATCTGTCGTTCCCATGGAACATGGAACAGACCGTAAGTTAGGACTACTTATGGATGGCAGCTCACTCCTCTTCGGGCTGAGAAGGAATCTTGATACCAACTATCAGGCATTTTCAGGAAACACTAGGTTGTTTTTGTCGAGTCAGTACTGCGCTAACGATTCTCAGCAGTTTTGTTAGTAACAATCTAAATCTTCCCGACTGTTGCCGCTATAACTGTACGTAAGATTGGTTTCGATCCGATATTGACCGATTTCCTACATTTTGTAGTTCCTCAAGCAAAACCTCCAGTTTTTCCTTTTTTCTATTGGAGCATACGGCGTCCTTGCAATGCGAATTGAAATTTATTTCGGGTGAAAGGAAAAATTCCCCATTGATTTTTCTTCGGACGAAACTCATGTTAAGGGATTATATAGTATGTTTAAACCATTTTTTTTAGAAAATTCATACCTACAGCTGGATGAGTTAGGTATAGCGCAAACAAATGTTCAGCTTTTAAAAATCAAGTGCAACATTCGTTGTAGTCAACAATTAACTGTGCTACACATTTTTTTTTTTTGCGTAGCAACAATTTTTTTCTCACAGCATAAAAATATTCAGCAAGTAGAGGTCCGCTGAATAATAAATTAACAAATTTAAAGTTACATCTACGTAATTACTGCTATTTAATCAAGCTGTCAACGGCAGAGTGCTTCAATTCTCCACACGCAGCCACTCGCACCCGCACCCAACCATCAACCCTCTCCATACCATCACTACTGTCCACCCACACCAATTGGCAACTGACAACTGGCAACTGTTGCAATATACTTTACATTTGGCTTTGTTTTTGTGCTGTGTAATTGTTGCATTTGTTGTTGGCGGTGTAGTGAAATTTTAAATTGCTACAAAGTGTATTGCTCTCCACAGTGGAACTGAAGTAACAGAAATTAGCGACATGCGTGCCAGTCAGTCCGCAAGCGCAGTTGGAAAACCTCTGCTACAACTACAACTATTTACAGCAGCAACAACAACACGAATCACACCCACAACTACACTTTTTTTTTGTCTTATTGATATTTTTTTTTTCATCAACTGCCGTTCGCTTACTTGCCGGGTTGTGGATGGTTGCTGGACGGTCGGTGGTTGCCGGTTGATGGTCAGTGGCCGGTGGCAGCACCAAGCGCGTTAGCAATTAATTTGCATGTTGCTACTGTAGTGCAACAACAATAACACTAAGCGAGCGAAGATATGTATGTAGGTGCATAAATAATACAGAATAACAACTGAATCGGACACAACTGGCCACAGACAATGTTTTGCCCCACATTTGATTAGATTTGTAAAGCGCGTGGAGCTTAAAGGGTTTGCAAAAAAAAAGAAATAGATGGGATGTCTCTATTGGGATGGAGAGGAAAAATAATTTAGCAAGAAGCATTTCTATTAGCAGTCAATTTGTATTTATATGCGCACATATGTTCACAATAATAGCAGCGCGACATATTGAAAAGATGTGACTAATAATTTTTTTTCATTTAATTTGTTTAAAAAACAAAAAGAAATTTAAATTTTTTTTTTTCATTTACTTTTTTTCCTTTATTGATTTTTTTTTTCATTTCTTTTAGTTTTAATTAAAATTTTTTTTTCATTCTTATTTTTTAACTATTTTTTTTTTTTTGTTTCATTTTTAATTTTTTTTCGTTTTTAATATTTATTTTTGTTTTTAAATTTTATTTGTTTTTTTTTTTTCATTTATTCTTTTATTGGTTTTTTCATTTTTTTATCTTATTTTTTATTTGTTTTTTTTTTTTTCATTTATTCTTTTATTGGTTTTTTTTCATTTTTTATCTTATTTTTTATTTTTTTTTATTTCGTTTTTTTATAAAAATATCGTTCATAGTACAACAAAAATCATATAATCCAAAGTTCCAAACTTTGCAGAAAACCTAAAAAAATTCAAAAAAATTTTGTAAAAATTTAAAAAATGTTAATCAGAATTTTAAGAAAATTCAGTGATATAGTCAATTAAATTTTGGTTTAGAATTGCGCCTGTTCGGGTTGATGTTCGATTACTTTTTTTTTGTTGTCGGTGTTGTGCATTTTCTTTTTATTTTGTTTTTTTGGCATTTTTTTGAATTTTTTAATTAAAAAAAAAAATTTTTTTTTTTAATTTAATTTTACTTTTTTTTTATATATATATTTTTTTTTGTTTATTTTATCTAATTTTTTTTTCATTTTTTTCACTTCATTTTATTTAATTTTTTTTATTTTTAATTCTTGTTTCTTTACTTTTTTTAATTTATTTTCATTTTATTATTTTCCCCGTTTATATTATTTATTTTTTACATAACCTTACATACTACAACACAAACCATATAAATACATAGAATAAACCAAAGTTCCAAATTTTACAGAAAAAAAAATTCTAAAATTTGTTGTAAATATTTTTTTATATATTTTTTCATTTATTTTATTTAATTTTTTGTAAAATTTCTGTTCATATTACAACAAATTCCCAAGCTTTGCAAAAAATTAAACAAAACATCAAACATATAATTCAAAATTTTAAATTTTTTAGTCAGAATTTTTAGAAAATGCAGTCCTATAGTCAATTAAATTTTGCTTGAGAATTGCGCCAGTTCGGATTGATGTTTGATACTTTATTTTTTTTTTAAGGGTTGTGCATTTTCTTTTTATTTTGTTTTTTTTTTTGCATTTTTTTGAATTTTTTAGTTAAAAAAAAAAAGTTTTTTTAATTTTGTTTTACTTTTTTATATATTTTTTTTGTTTATTTTATCTAATTTTTTTATAAAAATATCGTGCAGTTGTAGTACAAAAACCATATATTTCAAAATTCCAAACTTTGCAGAAAACTTTAAAAAAAATTAAAAAAATGTGTTGTAAAAACTTTAAAATTTGTCATCAGAGTTTTTAGAAAATGCAGTCCTATAGTCAATTAAATCTTGCTTCAGGTTCGGGTTGAGGTTTAATAGTTTTTTTCCATATGAAAAATCGACATTCAGCAAAAAAAAAAAATTCTCAAAAACCAACGCAATTTTTGAGATACTTCAAACTTTCACTTTATGGGCACTATGCACCGAAATTCTGTGGGCAATAAAACTGCATATTCGAAATCTTTCCAAAAATTTTAATTTAAAAACAATTTGAAATTTTTATTAAATTTTTTGGAATTTTTTTTAATTTTATGGAATTTTTTTAAATTTTTACAAAGTGTAACTTCAAGTTATATGGTTTTTGTTGTAGCATAAACTAATATATTTTTATAAAAAAAATAAAAAAAAATTGTCAAAACTTTTCAATATGCCACGCTGCTATTATTGTGCACTCAAGTGTACTTATGCGTAGTTGTGTTCATTTGGAGCAACCCCTTGGGAATGCAGTGCGCCAGTTGAACAATTTAAGTAATTCTCAAGCAATTAAGATAAATTGGTGCATTTAGAAATGTCGCAAATTAGGTAATAAAAACTAAGATAGTTAAAAAATGGGATCTGAATGCTAAAGTTGGCGCAAGCGGTGGTCATAAGTTTATTGTCGTATAGAGCAAAATAAATTGTTCACCTAAAACCACTTTTTGTATCTAACTCGTTCTCGACACTGGGCGAATTATATTAACTATAAAAAACAAGATCCAAGGAGATGATTTTCTTCTTCCTCACGAAGGACTGAGACCTCAAAAACGATGTTCATATGTACAGTGCGGTCAAAACAATAGCAGCGCGGCATATTGCTGATTTTTGAAGTGAAACATTTAGCCGTCGATGGACGAGCGAGAATGGAGAGTAAAATTTCAAGGCCATGCAACGTTTTGGGCATTTTCGTTCCGCGAGAGAGCAAAAAGATATAACTTAGAGGAAAAGGAGAGAGAGAGCTATATCTTATATATATCTTAGATACAGTTTAAGCTATTTTTCCTGAGGTTTTCATTGTAGTTGCTACTTTCTAGTGAGAAATAACACTGCCTACTTTTTGGCGCTTGTTTGTTGGTGCAAGCTTGTGGGAAATTTATTTTTGGTGCCTACTTTTTGGCATTATATTTCCTTAATTCCTACGGTTGGGGGCGTTTTTTTCTTTTTTGCGTCTACTTTTCGGAAACAAGCGGTTCCTGGCTAGTGCTTGTGCGTACTATAAAGGGCTATCCATTCCGGCGTCGGATTTATTGGTATTGCCTTGCGGTAATTTGTGCCGTTGCTGCGGTCCTAGAATCGCTGCGTTTGTGCGGGTGATAAACGCTCGGAGTAGTGCGCGTTGTTGCCACGGTTTATATCCGGCGTTTACCTACACCGGTCGACCCTACTCCGTTTTTTGTAGATTTTGTCTATTTGTATTCTCTGCAAATGTTGTGAATTTATTTAGATATATTGTACATATATTCCTTCTCTTTCTCTCTCTCCCTCTCATTCTTTCTCTCTCATTCTCTCTCTCTCTCTCATACTCTCTCGGGTCTCTCTCTCTCTCATTCTCTCTCGGGTCTCTCCCAGTTTCATTGTCTGCCTTGAAAGTTTCACTTCTGTTATGTAAAATCCCTACTGGAAGTGCATAATCAAAAAGATTTCAGCATCTCATAAACCTCCCTAAGCACAAACGGAGAATTCGGTGTGCCATTCTCGTCGGTAACTGCAGACTGCGAAGAGTACAGGGCACAAAAGTTCTTAAGGCTTTTGTTCTATTCTAATTCCTATTAGAAGGTAAACATTGTAAAATGTATTTTTTTAAACTCGTCGATGTCTGTGCTTTGGAAATTGAATATGTTTAGTAGTTTAGGTTAGGTTAGCCTCTCGGTAGTCCTAAGGGACATTTGGATACCTGTATTTGAAATATATATACTTTTGTTTGCCACAAGTTTTTGGAGAATTAAAAAGACCAACCGTCGAAGGCGAATAATTCTTCACCAAGAAAATGCGGACTCTCACTGTTTGTGCGCACTAAAAATATCGAATTTTTGGCCTGTCGCGAGTTGGTCCGTTGCGGCAATTGTGCAACAATTTGAGTTTCAGCCGAAGGCGCATAATCTAATTTTTTGCCGCAACGGACGCCTATTAATGGGTCATCCGTCTTACGGCCCTAATTTGGCATTTAATGATTTCCTTTTGTTCCCGAACACAAAAATAAAACGCGGGGTCAACGTTTTTCAACACCTGAAGAAGCTATTGAACCCTTTAAATAACTCGTTTTGCAGGTATTCACTTCTGAGTGGCAAAAGCGCTTTGAAAAATGGTACAAACGATTGCAGAAATGTATGGACTGTCAAGGGGAATATTTTGAAAAACAAGACAGCCATTTTCATGCCCAATTTTCTGTGCTTTCATTATTAAATAATAATGCAAATAAAAAAGACAACCCTCGTCTCAGGTTGTCGCCTTTTTCATCCAAGTGCTCGTATATAATAACCAGTAGTCACTATCTTTCCCCGAGTAGCCTGCCTAGACCTATTTTCTGTCACAATGCAATCGCTTCATATCCCACTTGAAATATTCAGTTGAATTCACTCAGTCTTCTTGCCACCTCTGTGTAAGCATTAAAAAATATTCTTTTGAACGGTAAGAAAATACTTTTTAAGGATGTCCTGTATCACCCCTTCATATTTACTTTCTCATATCCTTGCAATTGCAAGCTGAGAACTTCAGGAATGCTCCAAAAGTGTAAAAGCACGTAACGCAGTCCGGCGAAATAAAAAGTCCAGCATATCACCAACACCACAACCAACCAAATTGTCTGGGAAATATGAACAGCTGTGCAATGAATTGCCGCATTTTAATTCACTTGCGTTGGTTGGTCGCTCTCTCTCTCTCTCTCTGTATCTTTGCAGTCGACTGCTTCTTATTTTCCACTTCATCGTATTGGTGCACATACATACCTACATATTTATATGTGTATTGTTATTGTTATTTGTCTTACCCTGCTTGCATATTTATTATGTTGCTCCTTTTGCTACTTCATATCCTTTCGGAGTCTTTTTTTCTGCTCCTGCCTTTTAAAGGATTTCAGGCATATGTGAACGTATGTGCATGTGTGTGTGCTTAATATTGTTTACATGTTCATCGCATTTCGATTTTGCGCTCAATTGATTTGTGCAACTAATTGCCGCAATAAATTCGTATTGAATATTTTGGTCTTCCACAAAAAAGGGTTTGTTTATACAGATAATAATGCAGGTAGTAAAATAGTTTATTGTAGTTTTTTTCTTTATCAAATACAAAGCTCAAAGAAGCTGTAATTTATGCATTCTAAAAGAGTGTGTGTAGTGCCCCATTAATATGGTAGATGTATACAGTGAGTGAGACTAAAAATCGTACACAATTTTTTTTATTTTTGCACTTTTTGCAATATTTGCGTGTTTAAGGTAATTTATTGTAATATAAAAATGTGGTTTATGTTCAATTAAAGAACAAACAGAAAAAATTCCATCAGCAGATATATACAGTGAGTGAGACTAAAACTCGTACAGCGGCTTTTTTACAATTTGTGCAATATTTGCGCGTTTAAGGAAATTTATTATAAAAACTGAAACAATTTCATTTTACCGTGAGTGAGACTAAAAATCGTGCAACTATATTAATATTTTTATTTTTGCAATTTTTTCAAATTTGCGTTTTTAAAGTAATTTATTAAAAAAAGGTTGTTTAGTTCAAATAAAAAACAAACGGAAAAAGATTCTCATGTACAGTGGGACTAAATATCGTACAGCTTTTGTTTTTTTAAATTTTTTTCATATTTGCTTTTTAGATTAATTTATTATAGAAATAAAAATATTCAAATAAAAAACAAACAGAAAAAATTTCATGAGCAGATATATACAGTAAATGAGATTAAAAATCATACAACTATTATTATTATTTTTATTTTTGCAATTTTTCAAAATTTGCGTGTTTAAAGTAATTTATTAAAAAAAGGTGGTTTATGTTCAAATAAAAAACAAACGGAAACAAATTCTCATGTACAGTGAGACTAAAAATCGTACAGCTGTTGTTTTTAAAATTTTTTCCATATTTGCATTTTAGATAAATTTATTATAGAAATGTGGTTTATATTCAAATAAAATACAAACTGAAAAAATTTCATCAGTAGATAGATACAGTGAGCGAGACTAAAAATCGTACCGTTGTGTTTTTGTTTTTTGTGCAATTTTTTCAATATTTGCTTAAGGTAATTTATTATAAAAATGTGGTATACATTAAAAAAATACTAGCTAACTAAATTTCATCAGTAGATAGATACAGTAAGTGAGACTAAAAATCGGACATTTTTTTTTTTTTTTTGTTCGAATTTTTGTAATATTTGCGCTTTAAGGTAATTTTTTTAAAAAATGTGGTTTATTTTAAAACAAAGAACTGAAAATTTCATCAGCAGATACATACAGTGAGGGAGACTAAAAATCCTACGGATCATTTTTTTAATTTTTTCAATATTTGCGATTTATTTAATATTTAATTTATTGAAAAAAAAAATTTGTGTTCAACAAAAAAAATATTTTCCGCACCTCCGACCTGCAGATATTTTCTTATGAGGAGCTTTTTAATGGCAACAATTCACACACCGCTATTAGACAAAACTTTTTCCTTCATTTGGTGTTTCATGCCCAGAGACTTGAATTGGTGCACATCTCAATGGTAATAGCGCACCTACCCATTCGGCTACGGCGGGTTAAAGTGTTCCCCTTAAAACAACACCTTTTATTTTTGACTATTTTTTAAGTTTTTTTTTTCAAAATTTCGCAAGATTTACACTATTTTTGAGGCGGTGTAAATGTTAAACTGATGCCCAGCTACTATTTTTGTGAAAATATAAATCATTTTGGTAAACAAATAACAAGAAAAAACAATTAAAAAAATTAGAAAAAAATTTAATTGAGGCTCGATTTTTAATGGGTTATGTAGCAGGTTTTTTAGAATAATTTCGGAATTTCATTTATACTATTTTTGTTCAAATACACTCTAATTTTATAACAAATTAAAAGAATTAAATATGTTTTCAAACGATACAGAAAAAGCTCGGCGTGCGATTTTTAGTGAGACTCACTGTAGATCCTCATACGTGCTTAAGCTATGAATTGCTGTAATCATTGCGCTATTTACATAATTTTGGCCTAAGTAGGCATTAGATATTTGTATTTGGATTATAATCAAGCATTCTGTAGTTTTGAAGAGCAAAATCAAACAACGCCTTAAGGCGAACAGTAATAGCACGAACATGATTGGAAGAAAACAAAGTAAAAAGAATAAAAATAAAAATAAAGTAACAACAAAGAATCCACAAAAACATATGCAAATATATTTTCAATCTTGCACAAATTGGGTTATAACGCGTTGTTGTTGTATGAGTGAGATTAGTAGAAATATACCACCGTCAGCTAGCTTTTGCCCATCCAAGAGAGGTGTCTACTCAAAAGAGGGTATCTTCTTAAGGTACATAACATTTAATAAAGAAAAAAATATTGTCCGCTCAAGGTAGGTGTCCGCTTGGATGGGCTATACAGTATATAACTAGAGAGCTAAACACGTAATGTAATCTGCTTTTAGCACAACTGTGATTTAAAATATTTTTTTTTTGAATTTCAGGAATACTCTTCGTTTCTACCCCATAGAATATTCTAGTACCTTAATTTTTTTATGTTAAAGAGTGAAAAATACAATCCTAGTCGTTTTTCAATATTTTGCTGACAAAGATCCTTAAACGCGCAAAGATAAGAAGGGATTGAATTAGATTACCAAAGCCGCAACCTGAAGCACAGCAAGCCATTTGCGCAACCGTGATGGAAAAGAAGGTCTCAAACCCATACCCATACCTACATATACCCACCCCAAGGTTTGAACAATAAGTATGGTGAAAAAAAATGTGAGGGGAGTCCCCAAGTGACGTGGCAGCCGAATTCTGCAAGAATATATTTCAAGGTTATCCTTTCCCTTTGGTGAAAAAGAAAATTGCGAGAGGAACTTTGGCTGCCACGTCACTTGGGGATTCGGCAGCCGAATTCTGTACCATCATCTCACATGAAAATTTGCTGAGAGCCGATTAGTGATAAAATATTCGGAACACCTTCTCAATGCTTTTCACAATGGCTACACAGACTACCAACCAATTTGAGCCATCAGAGCATCAATGTGGGTGTAGGCCGGGTCGATTTGTGGGGAGGCAAAAAAATCGCCCATTGCTCTGTGAAAATCATATTCTAGGGATCAAAATAAGAAACTTTGCCGAAGGAACTATACCTCTAAAACGAATTCTTAGTTTCTTTTTTCATGTAAAGGCCAAAAATGGTGATATTTTGAAATGATTGTATGAGGAACCCCCCAGGGGAGTTCCAGGGCGTGTGCCACTGGCCTGGGTGAATCGGCCGTCCAAAGTTATTGGGGGTCGGTCATACATTTGGACTCGATTGGAGCACTCTAAATGGGTCAAAGTGGGATTTTTCGTTCGACCCAAATTGGGGAACATCAGAATTCGTTTTAGAGGTATGGTTCCTTCGGCAAAGTTTCTAAGTTTGATCCCTAGAATACGATTTTCACAGAGCAATGAGCGATTTTTAAATCGACCCGCCCTAGTGTATAGGCTTGAACACAAGCATTGGCAGCCCGTTTTGCCAAGCCTGTCGATCAAAAATGTTTAGTTATAATTTTGTGTTTTGTTGTAGAAGCAGAAAGAACTCCCGTACATGTATGCCGAATGCTGCTGGAGTGACAGTCCTTAGCCAGAATCGACTATAGGGGGAACGAGAAAAACCATACAAATCCGAAGTACAAACCTTGTGAAAAAGAAATTTTCTTCAAAATTACAATTTTTTTCGTAATCTTTCGAAAATTTTCGAGTATGCAGTTTTATAGCCTTTTGAATTTTCGTATAATAAAGTGCAAGTTTAAAGCGGCTCAAAAATTGCCCTGATTTTTAAAAATTTATTTTTGCTGGCAGAAAACACCCACTAAGATTCTGATTAAAAACTCTGAAATTTTATGAAAATTTTGTTGAATTTTTGTGTAATTTGCACAAAGTTTGTGGTTTTTGAAGCAGAATGAATTATATTTTCATAAACAAATAAAAAAAATTTAATAAGTGACCAATAAATATTCAAAACTTGCCAAAAAGTTCTGCTGCTATTTTTATGCAGCGCAGTGCAGTGAAGAAATATAATTCACAATGAATGAAATAAATAAATTTTAATTGCAGCTTTCTAATAAAAATTTAACAATGCCAATTGGATATGGGGAATTATTTTAATTTCACAGCTGGAGCTTCAATTTCAATATTTTGCAGAATTTCAATTAAAGTTTTGTTTTCCTTTTCGTCCTAAATTATTAAATTGCAATATTTTCAACACGAAGTGAATTGAATTTTATTTCCTACATTTCTTTCGCCTCATGTCTATTCTAATTTCTTTCCAAATATTTTATTTTCACTCTTCTAAATGTTTAATCATTTACATATATAATTGCTGCACTTTTTCATTTCATTTTATTTATTTTTTCATCAACATACCAAAATCCAACCACTTGTAATTGAAGTAGAGAATGAAATTTTGCAATTGAATTAAATGCAAATGATGATGTGATGCGTTGAATTTAAATGATCTGAATTGTATAGATTTTCAATTTAAGTTTAATCATTGCGGTTAGTATCGAATCATGGATTAAATTTTGATAACTTTATTTGTTAGCACACACAGACATTCCAGTAAGTGCATGTATGTGTATGTGTATGTGTACCTAAAATATCCACTCGTATTACAGGTAGATTTCCATTGGCACTGGGCAAACATTGAAACAGTGAATAATTTTAAAAAATATTATTTTTCATTTATTTTGAAAATGAACTCAAAGGCATTTTTGATTTGTTTTTAGCTGCGCACATCAACAACGATATTGGAATTTTAATCAAATGTGCATTTGAGTAATGAGAAGTCAGACAAATTGTGATACCTATGGGATAAATAAAACAGTAGGTACAAGAAATTTAATAAAATAAAATAATAAAGTGAAATAAAAAAAAAGATATTAAGGGAAATAAAATAAAATAAAACAAAATAAAATAAAAAAAAATATAACAAAATAAAATAAAATAAAAAAATTTGCCTGCAAGGGCAACTCTCATAGAGAGTTGACGGTTATGACAACCCCGCGGCCCCTAATCACGACCCCGTACGGACATCCCTCACTGAGGGGTGCTGGAAGTAACGACTCCACGGCTCCGAAGTTTCAGCGAAGAAGAAAATATACCGCTAAAATGCCTAACATGCCGGCTGTGTGAATGCATGTCTGAAGGACACAGTTAACCCAGAAGAAAATTTGTAAACCACCTGGCAGAAGGTTTAAAATGCATTTACCCGTTTCGAAAAACTGAGAGCCGCATTATAGATGAATCTAATGATTGCAGCCGACCAAGGATATTCGCTCAAATGTCGGCAGAAGCCGCGGCTGCCGGCGAGGGCTCTGCTCATCAACATCAGATAGCGGAGGCGCCAGCGGTACAAAACAACAACAAAAACAACACGAAACCCCCCAAAACTGCGACAAGTGTTTCTCAAGTTAATCTTGGGCCGTGTTAGACAGCGTATTCAATGGGCAACGGAAATGAATGAACATGTCCTGCGCTGCTACTACATCTCTACAAATTGTGAAGAACCGGAGCACATGACGACCTATCGTGAGAGAATGTTAGACCTGTTTCTAAGAAGATACAGACATCTGAATGGGAAGCTTACCGAAAATAGGCTTACTACAAGAAAAAAAGCAAGCTTCCAACACGAATATGTAAGAAAGGAAAAGCAAGAGGAAATTAAAAGTGCAATACGCAACGAGCTACGAGGAGTGGAAAGAAGCGAAGTAGAAATAACATCAAATAGAACCGAGGCATGCAACTCACAGCCTGAAAATTTAGCAGAATTTACCAACGTACGATCTGAAATTAACTTGATTTATGAAAGTACTGATAGCGTTAGTCCAGAAACTAATGAAGAACGGGAGGTTTAAGACATTTTCAATAATTATCTGGCGAAGGTATGGATTCTTTGCTAAGACCAAGAATACCCCGATTAGGCGAATCGGAAAAGTTAAACGAGGGGGTAAAAACACTTAACTCGAAAATTCTGCCAGCATATGTCGCCAACAGCACCAACTTGGAATATGTTAGCACTCTATTTTATGTTTCTGCCCTCACCACTGTACGATTACTGGGGAAGCACCCAAAGGTACAACATTTAAAAATACAACAATGCAAAAAACACCAGTAGCTCCCAAGTGGCAAAGAAGACTCGAAACACGAATTGCCGGTCTAAGAGAATCTTTAAGGAGGCTTACTTCATTTAAAAATGGTGCATGATCTAACAGGCTGTGCAGGCATGTATCTAGAATCATCACCCCGCTTAAACCTCAGACTGTGGAAATTGACCAAATATCCGAGGTAATTGATAGGAAAGTACAGCAACTCGCCGCTTACTCAAAACGATTAAGTAGATACCTCAAAAGTAATCAGAGACGGAAGGAAAACCAGCTTTTCCACAAAAATCCAAAAAGGTTTTATAGAAATCTGCAACAAAACAGCAATGCAGAATCTCAGACATCGTATCCACAACAACAAGATATAGAGCAGTTTTGGGAGAAAATATGGGCACAAGCAGAACACTGCAATGCTGATGCGAATTGGTTAGCCAATGAAAAAGAAAAATTGGACAACGTAGCACCAATGCACTTCTGCGACATAACATCAGAAGAAATAGAGATTAGTATATGTACTATAGCTAACTGGAAATCCCTTGGCCTAGATCAGCTACACAACATCTGGCTTAAAAAGCTTTCAGTGATGCATGAAGCACTCGCAAGATGCTACAACGAGCTGCTGAAAAATACAGCTGTCATCCCAGAATTTCTTATAGCCGAAGTGACCTATCTTCTCCCAAAAGACGCACCATCTGCTCACCCAGCAAAATACCGCCCAATTACTTGCTTAAGCATGACATACAAGCTCTTGGCAAAAATTATTGCTAATCGAATATACGAACAGTGTGAAATAAACGGCATTTTATATGAAGAACAGAAAGGTTGCAGGAAGCGCGCAATGGACTGTAAAGATCAGATTATTATAGATACTGTAATCACAGGAGTAGCTCTGCGAAGAAGGCGAAATTTAAGCGTCGCGTTTATTGACTATAAAAAAGCTTTTCAATGCTTCAATGCCGCATGATTACCTATTAGAAATATTAAGAATATTAAGATTATACAAAATCGTTGCTGCCCAAGAGAAATAAGGGACCACACATTCAACCATCTTCTATTTGTTGATGACTTGCAACTTTACGCAAACAAAAAGCATAAGCTTCATGAGCTGAAAGATGTCACTAAAGCTTTCAGAATGGAATTTGGAACAGATAAGTGCAAAATAATACACTTGATTAGAGGTCAGCTTGATGACTCCGAAACTACGCAGTAGACCAAAATATTATTACTATAGACAACTTGCATAGCAGTGAATCTTATAAATATTTAGAATTTCTGCAGCTTAAAGGAATCAACCATACGCTAGTAAAGCAAAGTCTCATTAACAAATTTTGACTGAAAGCTGTATTAAAAACTAGTCTGAACAGTGGAAATAAATGCAAAGCAATTAATACCCGGCCCATACCCCTTATGACTTACTCGTTTGGAGTAATAAAATGGTCTCAAACAGATATTCTTCGGATTGAAACGCTGATACGCACCACTTTTACAAAGCCATTACGCTAAACGCGCTGTGGCAAGAATATCGCTTCCTCGACACGTTGGTGGGAGAGGCAGCATTAATATAGCGCGTCTACACTTTTCGCAAACTTTAAAGCTACGTACATATTTTCTAAGCTGCGTGTCTCATATATTTAAAGCTATCACTATGGCAGATAATGGCTTTACCTCGCTCAGTTTGATGGAGCAGGATTTTCTAGTACCTGAGGGGGTTAAATCCCCAGCAGAAATGATGGCAACATGGAAGGCAAAAACAATCCACGGTACCCATCCCCATGATCTTGAAATGGAATGGATAGACGCACAATCATCCAATTTTTGGTTAAAAAGAGGAAAATTATTTTCTGAAACAGAAGGTTTCGCAATCGCTATCCTGGACCGAGTTATTCCAACAAGAAATTTTCGAAGGTCGATACATGGCGAGGCAATAGAAGATATATAGGTGCCGAAAATTAAATTAAAAAATTAAATTAAAAAAATTAAAAAAATATAAATAAAAGACAACCAAAAATTTTTTTATTAAAAAAATATTAAAATAAAATATTAAATAAAAAATTTAAAAAAAATAAAATAAATAAAACAAAAAATAAAAATAAACATTATTTTTTTTATTTTAAATAAAAAAATTATTAAAAATTAAATGAAAAAAATTATTATTATTTCATTCAATAAAAAAATTATTAAAAATTAAATTAAAAAAATTTAAATAAAAGACAACCAAAAATTTTTTTATTAAAAAAAATATTAAAATAAAATATTAATTAAAAAAAATTTAAATAAAAATTAAATAAATAAAACAAAAAAAAATAAAAATAAACATTCTTTTTTTATTTTAAATAAAAAACTTAAAATAAAATAAAAAATTATTAAAAATTAATTTTTTATTTTTATTAGCTTTCGTTTATTTGCAATCTATTTTTAAAATAAAAATTTTTTTATTAAAAAAAAATATTACAATAAAATAAAATATTAAATTAAAAAAAAATTTAAAAAAATTAAATAAATAAAACATAAACATTCTTTTTTTTATTTTAAATAAACAAATTCTTAAAAATTAAATAAAAAAATTAAAAAAAAATTTAAATAAAAGACAACCAAAAATTTTTTTATTAAAAAAAAATATTAAAATAAAATATTAAATAAAAAAAATTAAAATAAAAATTAAATAAATAAAACAAAAAAAAATAAAAATAAACATTCTTTTTTTTATTTTAAATAAAAAAACTAATATAAAATAAAAAAATTGTTAAAAATTAAATGAAAAAAATTATTATTATTTAATTCAATAAAAAACTATTAAAAATTAAATTAAAAAAATTATTATTATTTAATTCAATAAAAAAATTATTAAAATTTAAATTTAAAAAAATATAAATAAAAGACCACCAAAAATTTTTTTATTAAAAAAAAATATTAAAAAATAGTAATTGAACAAACAAAAGTTAGTAATAACCAAAGCATTAAATACTATTTTTGTAATACTCTACCCTACCTTACTACTTGTCAGTTCCCCAGCATCTTTCAACCTTTCCATATAAATTTCATGTTTTTTTTTTCACGTTTAAGTACTTGAACTTTTTTCGTTTTAGGTATTATAGTTTTTTTAATATATTTTAATTTTAATTACTTTATAATCATCCCAGTGGCCTCACAGTACTATAAGAAGCAAATTGTTAAGTGCTGTTAGCACTTCCTTTTCAGTTGTTCATGGATCCTCTTCTCGTACGTCAGCACTTGCATGACTGCAGTCAGAGTATCATTCAAAACCTAGACTCAATTTTCTATGCTAATACATATTAGACTTCTACTTTAATTACATACATTACATTATATAAAAAAATTATATAAAAACAAATTTATATAAAATTTAAAAAATTAAATAAAATTAAATGAAATGAATGAAATGAAATAAAATATTATTAAAATGAAAAGAAAATAAAACACAGTTTTACAAAGAGTTAATAACTTTATTGGCTTGGCGCGTGATCAATTCAACTTCTTGAATGTTTCTCTGAAATATAGAAACGTTTTCTAGTTTTCTTACAGCTAAATAAGCCTCTTTATAAGAGCTAAGAGCTCAACTTTTCTTCAACGTCGTTTTTTAATTAATTTTCGGAAGATTCGATTCTTGAGGAATTTCAGTATTAATATTTTCAACTGGGATTGACTCTGAACTGGCTCTATAATGTTGGAAAACTGAGCAACAGCTGCTAATGGAAGCTCATCCTCTGCGACCCAACTGGTATAGGTAGGTAAGTAGGTGCCGGTCTGGCACTTCTCAAGTAGCACTAAAGCGCCGTTTTGATATCATTATGAGACCTCCAACAGGCAGATATTTACAGCCAGCCAGAGCTGTTGATATATTGGAGGAGGTTGAAGAAAGAGGCGCCCTGTGACCTTAGTCGTCTAGCTGCCAAACCCGGACATTTACAGAGAAAATGCTCTACAGTCTCTTTCTCTGAAAGGTCCCCACAGCTTCTGCAATGGGCGTTAAATGCTAACACAGCTTTTCCGCGTGTGTACCAATCGTCCAGTGACCGGTAAACACAGCTACGAGTTTGGAAATTGAATGGCGAGGAGTCCAAAGGACTTTCTGAGTCCTTCGTATATCGTATTGGGGCCAAAGGATTTTCGAAATAGCACATGAAGAAATGCAGCTCCATATTTTCTGTGCTTTCCTGAGAAATAATTTGTGCAGTTCCCCTTTAACAACTGTCAGGGGGATGCCGATGACTGGATAGGAGGTATCTGAGGTCAATTCAGTCCCCTTCCTGGCAAGCTCATCAGCAACTTCATTTCCCTCTACCCAAATGGTATAGTCATTAGGAATGTTTTTCCACCACTGTATGATAACTCCAAGAATGGTCGATTTCAACGTTTGCTTGATAGCTATAGTTGAAAAAAAAAATTGTGAGTGGAACTTTGACTGCCACGTCACTTGAGTATTCGGCAGCCGAATTCTGCACGATCATTTCACATGTATTCACACGCTCCTCCAATTAGTCGTTGCTCAGATAGCAACGAAGCAACATGAGCGAGGCTGAGCAGGTGTTTTTTCGTTTAACACTAACACAGTCGAATGTCATTTCACACATACTTACACACTCGCCCAAACATATCTTCACACACTCGTCATTGGTTGATTTTATTTTTGTATATCACCAACACAATCTCGGTTTTTTTGTAAACGCATCCCAAGTGACGTCAGCCTATCAGCCGATTCTGTCAAATTCTCTCAGAGCCAAATAACGGTCTGTTAAAGAGCTTACTTTAAGAATTGTGTCACCAAGAAAGAACTTACTTGCTTTAGGACTTTGTGTTTGAAATAAATAAAATCTAAGAAGTCGTTTCAACAATTCATGGAATAACGGCGAATTCCTAGTTGCTGCTAAGTTCTTTTCCCCCTAAAAATGCATGGAGAAAGTTCTATGCTGTTACGGCAACTACCACCTGAACGCAAAATGCCAAATTTTCGATAGTTTGCTTGGCAGCTAGGTCCTTAAGACGGTAGTGGGTAGCACTTAAGGCAAAGATAAAGAAATGTTGCTGGCAACATTTAGGGCAATTAAATTATGCAGCGCCTATTTGGGTACGAGAAACTAGTTATTGTAGGCGTTGTAGCAGCACATAAACATTCCCCATATATGTACGGAGAATGCTGCAGGAGTGACGGTTCTTTGCAAGATATAAATTCGCGTCGTTCTGGTAACGTAGAACTGACTGCCGGGGACACGTCTAGGAACTACTACTACGCTTTGGATGAAGCTGCAGATATGCGAAAATACTGCATTCAAAAAAACGACGTGAGGCATCCTGATGTAGTCTATGCAACATTTTCACAGTGAGGTGTGTATGCTCCCGTTTAATGAATAAACGCCAAGCAAAGCAAGCAGTTTCTGCTGAAGCAAAGCAGTGGTCATTTCCTGTAGACTGAGCCACATACTAGGCACCTCAGAAGGCATCTCCGGCAACTGACTAAAGAGATCCAGTAGTATTCGTAACAACTACTGGATCCGACTGCACATAGGTAGGCTATCAACATCTGCTACTTCATAAAGCTCGGTTCCGGAATGTTGGTATTGGAGTCCATTTACCAGCAATTACTTTCTGGTTATTCTAGCAGGTTAAACTCATACTTATTCATAATTAGCCAGTTGGTTTAAAAAGCTGTCGGACGTTTCGTGATTTGTTTCACTGTCAAACATATTCAGTTTGGTCTATAATTTAACCATGAATCGTCTTACAAACGAACAACGCTTGCAAATCATTGAATTTTATTATAAAAATGCGTGTGCTGTTAAGAAAGTTTAAAGTCGAAAAATTTTGTTCAGCGACGAAGCTCATTTTTGGATCAATGGGTACGTAAATAAGCAGAATTGTCGATTTTGGAGTGAAGATCAGCCAGAAGAATTGCAAGAGCTACCAATGTATCCAGAAAAGATCACAGTTTGGTGCGGTTTAGGGGCTGGAGGTATCATTGGACCGTACTTCTTCAAAGATGCTGCGAATCGTAACGTAACTATGAATGGTGAGCGCTACCGTAAAATGATATATAACTTTTTTTGCCCCAAATGCAAAAGCTAGACTTGCATGACATGTGAGTTCAGCAAGACGGTGCCACATGCCACACAGCACGCGTAACAATGGACTTGTTGAGAAGCGAGTTCGGTGAACATTTTATTTCACGTTCGGGACCTGTCAATTGGCCACCCGGATCGTGCGATATAACGCCTTTAGATTATTTTTTGTGGGGCTATGTTAAAGCTCATGTCTATTCAGACAAGCCTGCTTCAATTAACGACTTGGAAGACAACATTAAAGCATTTATATGTGAGATACTGGCCGAAACATTGGGAAGAGTATGCCAAAATTGGACTAAGCGGATGGACCATTTGAAGCGCAGTCGCGGTCAACATCTGCTGAAATAATCTTCAAACATCAAATTATATGGACTGTACTATCGATTTAAATAAAAATTCCATGCATTTTTCTGAATTTTACGTGTTTTTTTGAAAAAACTTTCCTATAGCTCTTAAAAAACCACCTATTATTTATGAAAATGTTGTATTATTGTAAAATTTCTAAGTGACACTGGCGAAAAATTTATTATTTTTAGTAAAAATTTTGCTTTATAAAACAAAATTTATTTTTAGTAACAATTTTGCTTTATAAAAAAATTTTATTTTTTGTAGCATTGCGCGATTTTTATCCCAAATTTTAAGTATTTGTAAAAATATATATTCAAAATTAAAAAAGCGCCTTTTAATAAAAGTATTTTTTTTACATTTCCAAACAAAAAAGCGCCACAGGCGAAAATTTTAACTGATAGAAATTTATAAAAAGTACTATAAATCAAAAGTTTGATATAGTCTCCCGTTTCCCGGTTTCCCGCCTGATCCCACCTAATCGAAACAGCTTATTTCAAAGGCCCTTCTTTAGATGAGATGATCAGTGACTTCATTACACTGGGCAGGGGTTTGTAAACAGCTACAACAACAACAAACAAGACTATTTTGCAATACAAGCAAATAGGGGAATATGAGCTGGTGATAATAATTTAAAAAAAATATATAAAAAAAAATAGTAGCAGTGCTGCAAGTGTAATTGCACAATATTTCAGTAACATAGATTACAACTGCCGATCATTTTGACTACGGTAAGTTAAACTAGGCTAGTCTCTGCCTATTATGGCACGATTGATAAGATAATAAAAGCTAACTTAAAGCAACCGGTAACTAGTATAAGATGCAATCATTTATTATTAGTATTTTTTTTTTAATGTCATGCACAAAAAAAATAAAAAATTAAATGCTGATATTTCAATCTACTATAAAAAATATAGAGGCACCTTTGTAATGATGGAAGTATTTTCCTAGTAGAAGTAACCGGCAGAGGTGTAGTTCATAAGTCTTGTAGAACAAAAGCACAGTTGTATCAGCAGAGCACAAAATACATGAAAAATATTAACACAAAGGCTTTTTGTGTGGGTTGTTTGTGTAGAATTGAATTAAACATATTTTACACAAACTGCGCTAGGCTTATTGATATTTTTTCTTGTTATGCATTAGCGGACAAAGATTTTCTTTACTTAACACATTAAAAGGTGCGCAGCGCCGAGTATTGTCTACAAGCAGACGCTTTGAACTGGTTTTATTGAATTAGCTATTTTATTTTCTTCATACTCGTTAATCTTTCACAACACTACTTCGTAAGCTTCTTGGTTGTACACCCACGCGCCACAACCACCTCTCGGCTGTTCGACCAGCAAACAAACTTAGTTTTGGCGTTGGAAAAAGGCGTTAACGCTACAAATTAGAAGTTAAAACTCGTTTTTATGCTGCGCTGTAGGCAATTTAATGTTTTGCACCGAAAATTAGCAGATATCTTAGAGATTTTAATCGCATTTGCAATTAGGAATTTTTTCACTTACACTGTAGCACAGGTAAATAAAAGCCAAATGCACAAACAAAAGGCAGACGTTGGCGTCGCAGTCAACGTCGCTCAATGGCTCCGCAGTGCCGGCTGCAGTCAATCACTGCACATAAAAACAACACAATACACCGGTTACACACACAGTTGTTGTACTACAATGACACACACGTATTTTCACTTTTATTCACGAAACATATATTGCACTTTATTTGAAATTATTTTATCTCAGAAAGATGCTAAGATTTTTTTAATAATTTGCATGTAAACAAATCGATTTTTGTTAGCTGTCAAAAACAGGCGCTCTTGCACACACGAACACACACGCTACATATGGGGGACGATACCAATTGGAAAAGCCGCCTCACTCCAAATAAACGAATACTTGAATTTCTTGTTTTCAACGCCCACGTGCAAAGTTTTGCGCAATTTTTTCACTTTGCCATATAACTTTTACATTCAATTTACACTTGAAACACTTGTGCACAATTTAAATGGCAATATTTTCATGAATTCACGAAAATTTAGCGGAGAACAAATGAAAATCACATAAAAATTCACGTCGCGATTGTCAACTGAATAAACTGACAGTAGTTGGGAATTCTTTGCCCTTATATGTTTGGTGTGACATTTGGTGGTGGTTGCTCAAAGGCAGTTAGCATAAGAGCGAGTGAGATGCATAGAGGATAGCTAGTGAATGCACAGCGACTGGCAAATGCATGAAATATATAGAGTGGCTTTCAAACTGTTTGCTTAGCAGCATTGCTAATATAAATATTTCAATAAAGTAAATTATTTTTGTAGAGTTTTTACTAAAATGGAGTATAAGTAAAGGTTAACATAAATTCAAAATGCATGAATGATCTATTAATTTGATTTATTTGCATTATTGTTTAAGACTAATGATAAATGCACATCTCAACCCGCTACTTGGCGTTGCCACACTGAATATCTAATAATAATATAGAACAGCGCCTAGAATAGTGTAGCTATTTCTAATCTTTTCCACCAGTATTGGCAAGATTTTATATCGCCCTGAAAGGTTATAAAATGAGCTTTTGTACATTTTACAATTTTTTGCAGGAAGAAAAATTCGAATCCAAATATTTCTGTTAGGTTTGTAAATTAATAAAAATCAAGCAGGTCGGTTAAATGTAATTTGTTACTCAGAAGAACAAAGTAGGTACGAAGAAAAGAAGCTATTCCGCTTCTCTAACACAACTTGGATTGTAAATTACACCATACAAAAATATATTTTGGGAGCCAATTCAAAATAATTCAGAAGAAATTTGTAATAAAACATGGTGAAAAGATTTTTAGAGGTGTGCTATTTAGCAAACCGTTATTCGGCTCATAGCGAATGTGGCAGAATCAGCCGTTGAGCTGACGTCACTTGGGGTGTGCTTACAAAAAAACTGAGATTGTGTTCGTGGCATACGAAATATCAGCCCATGACACTTCGTTGTCTTCTGAACCACGACTGATCGGACGATTGCGTGAATATATGTGAAGTGATCATGCGAAATTCGGCTGTCGAATCCCCAAGTGAAGTGGCAGCCAAAGTTCCCCTAAAATTTTCTTCTTCACCATAGCTAAATAGCAAACCTGCTAATTTGTTATCCATGGTAATGTAGTAAATTAGTGGCAAACTCACCTTTATGCGAATCCACCACAAGTCCTGAAATAAATAGAAATAAAGAAAATGAATTAATGAAAATGGCAGTAAAAGTCATAAAAAGTATGTATACATATGTATAGCCCCTCTTTAAGAGCAAAAAAGTCCAAAGAAAAGGCATATTTTTAAGGACCACAGTAAATATAGATACATATCTGTTCTTTGAACAAATCTTTTCATGTCCTCGCCTGCCTGCCTGTTATGCAGCATCATTTGTTGCATGTGAAAAGCTAAACCAGCTGTTCAACCAAATTATTTTTTCGTACGTCATTTTAGGGCAACCAATTATCGCCTTTTTGATTATGAAAACCTTTCTTCTGTTTTTTTGTCTGCCATTTTATATCTCTTAATCAAAGGAAGCCTGAACAATTTTATAGATTTGCGTATCTTTGGAACAACTGATTTTGTCGGTTTTTCTTCTTTTGCTCTATGACGCTGAAACGTGTTCACTATTATCATAAATATACTATACATATGTAAATTTTTAAGGGGACGTTGAGAAAATAAAATGAGAAAACAAAATTTCATATCAAGTCTTGTTCAGTTCAATTCAATTCAATTGATAAGCTGGTTTCATTATGCTTACAATACCAAGGAGCTGATATAGGTAAATTTTAAATTTCTCTTCTTTACTTTTTATGTAGAACTTGAAGAGCTGGAATTAATTTCATTTGACGAGGCGTCTCAAAAATGTCTAAAAAACTATTCGGATGATTTCAAAGAGCTCATAATTCTGACAAGAGAAATCTGTTTAAGAATTTTTTTCACTCACACCTTAATGTTAAAGATCCTTATATAACCCAATCATGGTCTTCTCCATGGGACACTGAAAATTTCTTTCGTAGCCAAATACTTCCTTCACGGAAATATCTATGACTTTAATAATAACTGGTATTTTATACTATTTTACTAGTATTTAGACATAATTAATGGCTTTTTGGAAACAGCTCTTACAATTATGGAAAGATTTTTACAAATACTAATTTAATTCTAGGTTATCTGAACCACTCATTGTTTGCATAAATAATTAAGGTGTATGAAGTACCCTGTTACGTATGTCAAGTTGGCCACTTTTCCTTTTGTCTGGCAGTCAAGTAGACGTAGAACAAGCATAAATTCCATCGATCTTTATTCAAAAATTCTTTATTAACCTTAATCCCGTGTCGATGGGTCGTTCGTGTCCGGCCAATTCTTTGAATTCGCATGTTTCATACCATTTGCTTATGATAAACAATTATTAAAACAAAAAAACTTGAAAAAATCTCTCCGGATATGTTTAGTTAAATCTTAGAAGATACCTTACGATTTTTTCTAATTTTCTATTGGCGTTTTAAAGTAAAAATAAGCGCCGGACGCGAACGACCCATCGACATGTGATTAAGCTGCCAAATAGAACGACATGGGATTAGGGTTAAGTAAGTCCGATAACATTTTATTATACCTTTTATTGGAAAATCAGTAAAATGACTACATTCAATTATTTTCCAACGAAAAATTATCACATTTCTCTAGACTTGGATGTCCAAGAACTCAATAAATTATTTCCTATAGTAATCTACTAAAGCCACGTAATGATAGAAAACGAAATCTCAAACATTCAGTTGGAAAAAAGCAAGAAAAAACATATTTCTGCAAGTGCACACATTTCAATAGCCGCAACTGTACATTGGTATGCGGAAGTGCTGCGTTGTACACCATAGATATGTTATGTTTGTATGTATGTGTTGACTGCGCATACACTACCTAAGCGTGCCATTTGCTTGCTCATAAATGTAAAGCAAATACAAACATTTGTTCAAATATACGTGTGTGTGTGTGTGTAGATTAGGTTGGAAAGTGTAGCACGCGCCAAACTCGTAATATTCAAATTATTTCAAATAACTCTGCGTACAAATACAAGCCAATTTAGTGTTCGCCGTTGATAATAACGTAAATATGTATATTTTCGGCATATGTACAGTGAACTCGCGATTGTATGAACTGATTCAGACATGAGGTGTTTACCAAATCTATTGGTTCTTATAAACGGGAGAAGAATTATGTATAAAAATAAGTAAACCGCTGGTGAGACATATTATACTTTTTTTGCTTCATATTCAATGCCAATCGGTTATTAGCCCATAAATCCTTTTAGATCAGAGATTTTGCGGCCTAATCAGACATAAAATTTATAGGGTAAGAGTGATCCGAGTATTTTTTACATTGCCGTAAATGGTTTTGAAAATTGGTTAACTCGTATTTTAGAAAAAAAACTGTAATAAGAAAAAAACTGAAAAAATGTGAAAACTTATATATTTTTTTGGTAAACATTTTTGGGAATTTTTTTTTTTTATCATTTTGAAAAACACTCCCTATAATTTTTCGAGTTATTTTGAAATACATACAGCGATTAAGTGAAAAATACGCTGAATCTGCCTACTTACGTAGCGACTCTTCAATAGATTTTAAAATGGCTGCAATATACGAAGAAAAAAAATTAAAAAAAAAATTGCCAAAAACCAACAATATTCAATAGGCTATAAAACTACATAAACCAGACAAATTCTAAAAATTTTTATTAAAAAGTTGAAATTTTTGAAAAATTTTGTACGAAGTTTGCATAAAAGCTCAATTTTTGTGCCTTTTTCTTTGCCTTTCCTGCTTCTCTTCGCTTTACTTTACTTTGAAAACTTCAATGGCCAAATGGTAGCATTGAACACAGCCAACGCCTTCCGAATCCGATCCTCCGCGTCAGGCTCCGAGAATATACAAACAAAAGGAAGGGGATGTACTTACATATTTGTGAATAGGAAGAGAAGGCGAAAGCAAGAAATTATAATATTTAGTCCTGCCATGAGTGCTGTTACAAATTATGTGCGTTCGTTTGATTTAACCATGTAAATGAAACAGAAAAAAAAAATTTCATTTGAAATGGTCACCATTTGCTTTTAAAGAAGGCTTCAAATGATTAGGCCATTCAGCTGTTGCAGCACGCACGGTTTCCATGGCTATTGACGTTGCTGCGAGAATCAAAGATTATTTGAAGCTCTGAAAAATTTCTGTCAGCTCTTCGACAGGCTATGTTCTCCAATTCTGACCGAAAACTGTGGTCCAATAGATGCAGATCTGGTCTTTCAAACGGCGAATCTTCATCGGTTAAGAACCCAGGAATATTGTTTTTTAGCCACTGCTTGGGTGGTTTTTGCCTTATGGGCTGGATCAGGATTTTGCTGGAAGATTCAACGCTCTCCAATGAACAGAGTACTGCTCAACTGCTTCAACACGCCTTCTAAAGACATCCTTCTGGTACACTTTTGCCCCGGTCTTAACCCCATTTTCGCAGAAATGAAGAAATGTAACGCCTTTACAAGACAGTCCCTACCAAACTATTACGGAGTCTGGATGGTGGTCACGCTGAATAACATTTGGTCCTTGGAACAACGGTTTTTGCGTGTTTAGTAGTTTTAGCATAGATTTTTTCCTTTTGCTTATCAAAAACCTCTTTAACAGTGAAAATTTTCTCATCTGTGAAAAAAATATTTTCATGGTCGCTAGCGGCATGCCACAGCTGCTTACATCTGTCGAGTCTAAATTTCTTCAAGCGCGTTGTCGAAAGATGACCACTTGAGCGACGGAAGGCTTTCATGTGGAGATCATTTGTATTTAGACTTGACTTAGATCTGACATTCATTTCCGTGGACATGATTTTCTGCTTCTAAGAGCATTTCTGCGAATCCTTTCCCGAACGGCTTTTATGACTGCACTGGTTCGAACCACGCGAGGACGACCAGTTCTTTTGCTGTCTGTCACTTCAGACATTTGGGAAAAACGAACATTCCCGAAATATCTATCAAGTGAGTACACACATACTTTCTTGCCACGGCAGTTTCTGCAGAAAAACGCAAAAAAAGTGAATCTGGAAGTTTTATATTAAATTATGTTTTCAGAACTTAACACGCGGCACTTCGTAATAGTTTAAATCTCACAGATCACAACTTTGTCAAAATCACGAAAAATAACGTAACTATTTTGCGAAGACGCCACCTTCAATATTCAATAAAATTTTGATTTTCAGTCAGCGGCAGCTAATTGAGTGCCTAAAAAACGATTATGGCAAATAAAAAATTAAATATATAAAAAAAAAATTGGAAAACCCAAAGAATGGGATTGAGTTAAATAGCTTTAGTGCAGGAATAATTCCTGAACAAGTTTCTACTACAGGGTTGCCCATATTCGACGGACCCGTCTGGCAACCCTGTATCTTTTGACAGAGACGTCAGATCGTTTAATGACATACCGCGTTGGAAGCGTCAGTCCAAGCTGATTTTTACCATGAAAAAGTACACACCACGCGAGCGCTCCAAATTGTTGAAATTTACATTCAACAAAAGAAGTCAATTGTGAAAACTCAACGTGCGTATAAAAAATTAAATAATGTGAAAAGTGCGCCTTCTAAGAACACCATTAAACGTTTGTACGAAAGGTTTTCGACTGGTGATGCTCTTTCTAATCCAAAGAGGCCAAATCAAAACCGACCAATGCGATCGGCTGAGAATATTGCTCTTGTACGGGCCGGTGTTGAGACGTCACCAAGGACATCTCAAAATCGCCGTTCCCAGCAGTTGGGCATTGCTCGGACCACTTTACAACGAATTATCCGCATTGATTTGCATTTATTCCCGTATAAGATTCAATTGGCGCAAAGACTGTTGCCTGCGGACTTAAAAAAAAAACACATGGGTCCGTCTAATATGGGCAACCCAGTACTATGTTTAATATTAGGGTTGAAATACTTGTCAAAAATTTGAACACCTCGAAGCTTCGTCCTGAGACAAGGAATCCTAACGTAGCGGATAATCTCTCGTTTGGCGTAATCGCGTCTCGCATTAATGTCTCTAAGTCTCTATGTTCATAGGCAAGCAATTTTTATACATAGTTTCTAGAATTCAAGACGATGCAATAGCTTTACATAGTATTTTTCTTCTTCTTCTTCTATTAGCCAATCATTTACCCATACTTTAGTGCGTTTTGCTTTTTTATTTCTGCTACCTTTCCCTTTTTCTTAGCATTTTTGCTATCCATCTTTATCGGATGATGAACACACGAACACACATAATGGGATGATCAACAGCTGATAGGCGAAATGGCGCGCTGCCAGAAAGAGTGCGCCGCAAATAACTGTCGAAAACAGTTCGTGTTTACTTAAGGGATACCCCATCTGGTATAGAATTTTGAAAAAATTTAAATTTTTTTTGCATATTTTCAAAGTTTAGACATTTAAGAATAAGTCATTAAGAGGATTTTTTTAAAATTCCCATTACTTCATGAGTCATAGTCTTTTTGGTGACACGGCATCGGTTCTCATCCGATCACTTCAAATCAACAAAACTTCTCAAAACTACTTTTTCGAGCTGGCGGTAAGGATATCTCGACTTCTAATGCACCGATTTACTTCAAATTTGGGGAGGATGTTCTTTATACATTCCTTCATCGGATGATCCTAACTTGAAATTATAACTTTTCATTTTCATAAAAAAATCGGAATTGTCGAAAAAATACCCAAAATTTTTTTTTTCAAACAGCCGCCATATTGTAAAAAAAAGGTTTTAACTTGTCTAAGGCTCATTCGATAGCGGCATCTATAGTAATTAAGAATCCGTTTGGTTTTTATTTTTTAGATCACCAGGAGAGTTAGAATCCTGCACGCCAGGACACCCTATTTTTTTGGACCCTATATGGTACTTTGACTACGCATAATTTTGTCAATTTTAATTTTTTTTTTTGGGTTAGTTTTTAATGTAATAATTAATAATCAATAAACAAATGATAAAAACATGGAAAGTAAACGGAGAATAAACATTTTTTTTGCTTTCTTTGTATGACGCTTCAAAATCCGGGATCCCCGTAATGGAAAAATGCCGCCATTGAAATATTTATGATTATTTGTTTTAAAATTAAGGCTCGGTGGTCTAAAAATTTCAAAAAATCGATGTTTAGTTTTTTCGATATTGGGAAAGTATAGTATCTTAAGAATACACTGTGAAATTTCCATGCGAAATTCTCAATATTATAGCTTCTACAGCCCATTAACTAGATAGAGAACGGTCCGCGCGCTCCTGTACCTCAAACTTTAAACTCATTTATCTCGAAACGACTTTTTCGGCCTGGTGTTGTCAAAAAAAAAAAAAACAATTCGACTGAATCGTCTGAAATTTTTATATGTGGTTCACAACATCAATGGCTATCGCCCATACTAGAATCATATTATTACATATTTCAATTATTTTGTATTTTTTGATTAAAAAACTGAAAAAAAACCTGATTTTTATAGTGTCAAATTTTAAACCGCGCCATTTTGACAAACTTTTTTTTTAATCTGGTACGGGACATAGCTACAGTCATACTGATTACTATTTTTGGTTTTTGTGTTTCAGATAAATAGAAGAGCCAAAATGGACAACACCGTCCAGGTCAAATTTTTCGGGAGGGTCAACTTCAGCGCCATTTTAAAAATTATTAAAATTAAAAAAAATATATATATTTTTTTTTCATTTTTGTATGTAAAAGAAGTTAAATAAAAAGGCTAAAAAAATTTAAATGTCGCTTTTAATTTTTTTTATTTAAAAAAAAATCCCTAAATTTTCGAGCTCTACACCAGCGGGACCTCTTAATTAAACTGAAACGTAAAATGTTAAATTGAAGTTAATTTTTTAGAATTTTCCAAAGCCTCTTATATTCTTTCGGCTTCAACTTTTAATTCGTCTTGTGTACATATGTCATTCCATTTTACATATGTACATGTAATTTTATTCAAAACTGTGTGTTGGTGTATGTCTATAATTTTTGTAAATCTGTAAGTGTTTTATGACTGAAAATGGTAGGTAAGGGAATTGAATATTAGTTCGAGATATGTATTTTACAAACCTACTTCAGTTAAATATTTTTAGGTTATAAAAATCAAAGGTTACCTGCTTTAACTTATTTTCTTCGTTGTTTCATGAATTAGTTTTTTTGTTACCTGAGTTTTATGTTATTATTTAAAAATTGCATTATTTCAGGTATTAACAAGGACGTGACAACAAAATGGTGCGTAAGCGCTAATTGGATTCTGGACGAATCACCACTAAAACCATCCAACCAACCAATTAACCTACCATTTGTTGGTGTGTCGACTGATATAAATTCACTGGGCAACTACGCAGTAAATAAACCGAAAATTCCCATTTTTTGTTAAAAAAATACCCATTCAATAATTCCTCCGGTATGGTATTACTGACGAATATTTAAAAAAATGCACATTTTTACAGCACTCTAACGAGAAAAAGTGTTTCGCATCTAGTCGTCTATGATCAGCAAAAAAATCACATAAGAATGAGCTTTCCGCCATCTGTACCCTACTTAACAGCACTCGCTTTGTTGATTGCCATGAAAAATACATATAATAAATATATATATATTAGGGCGGGTCGATTTAAAAATCGCTCATTGCTCTGAAAATCGTATTCTAGGGATCAAAATAAGAAACTTTGCCGAAGGAACCATACCTCTAAAACGAATTCTGATGTCCCCCAATTTGGGTCGAACGAAAAATCCCACTTTGACACATTTAGAGTGCTCCAATCGAGTCCAAATGTATGACCGACCCCCACTAACTTTGGACGGCCGATCCACCCATGCCAGTGGCACACCCCCTGGAACTCCCCTAGGGGGTTCCCCATACAATCATTTCAAAATATCACCATTTTTGGCCTTTACATGAGAAAAGAAACTAAAAAGTATAATATAATTATAAAGCAATTAAAATTTAAGAAAATGTGTTGCTTCTTACGCTTGCGTTCATATAATCGAATGGCTACTGTATTTATTCACATGCTTTCAAACCAAATATACAAACACATACACATCCATCTATCCGTACATACTTACAATCACAATGTGTGCACACAAATTAATTAAAAGCGTCACTTGTATTGCAAACACGAATTGACGTCTTATATAAAAATTAATCTGTCATTACTGCCTTGACAAAATACCAGAAAATTCCCTAGCCGTGACTGACAGTTCGGTTTACATTATGTTGCGGCATAAATAAGAAAAAAAAACAAAAAACAGTGCGCTGCTGAAGTCGATACGTGGAGGGCAAGTAGAGGGGCGAAACAGAAAGAAAAACCAACAAATTTGAGACATTCCACACGAACTTATTTGTGTGAGGTAGGCAAAGTAAAAACGTGAAGTAAAAACCAAAAAGCGATGGCAACAAAAGGTAACTTCAGAGACAACAGCACTACATGCTTACAAACACATGGGCGTACAGATGTGTTTACATACAAATATGTATCAAAAACTATACACATACATGCATACATATGCATAAGCATATACCGAAATACCCTGCAGGAAAAATATGTGGTAGTGAAGAAAATTTTTATATTTTAGAAGTATAGAACTTTTTCTTTGAAGTAAACAACAATTTATGAAAGTCGTAATATCTCAGCTGGATTATTCCAAGTTTTGCTTCGTTTACTGTTTTTAAATCCTTTCGATCACTTGGCTACTCTGACTGAGCCTTATGAAAAAATTGGTATAAGTAAAGAAATGGCAAAGTTTTGCTAGAGAAAATCAAAAATGAGATTCGATAGAACTATTCTAGATGATTAGGACAGTAATAAAATTTTTTGCCGATATTAAAAATGGAGGAAATATAAAAGATTAAAAGTAAAAACGTTAATATCTCAAAAACTACTCCACTCTTTATAAAACAAAGCAGGTAGGTAAGATGAAATGATGGAAGTTCCACTTTGGCACTCCCCAAATAGCACTAAAACGCTGTTTTGATACCATTTTGAGATCTCTAACGAGCAGATATCTACAGCCAATCAGAGTTGAATGTAACGGAGAAGGTTGATGCGATTTAGTTTGGCGCACTGCCCCAGGTTATCCAAGAAAGGAGCTCCCAGTGTCCTCAATCGTCTGGCTGCCAAACGCGGGCATTTATTTATTTATTTATTTATTTAAGTCTATGAATTACAATCCTTACAGACTATGATGCAAAAGTGGCTTAGATTACGCTACAAATATATTATATGTATTTAAAAACTATACTAGCTACTAACTAACTATAATATAGAATTCAAAAGATTTAAAAGTGCTGTTCTTGAAAGCGAGAAATCAAGAAGAACATCATTATGAACGGCATTTAATTCCCGTAAAGCACGAGTAATCTGAGCATTGCTGGCATACGTAGTTTTAAAGTTTCCCCCATAGTAAGAGTAGAAGTTCCTAAGAGATCGCTGGGGAACATTAAATCCTTTCCAACAAGTAGGGGCAATCAATTACTCCAGTAATAATATTATGAGTGAAAGACAGACACAGTATAGTCCTACGAATCTCTAAGGACTTGAGACTTATAAGCATGAGACGAGCAGAATATGATGGCATAGGATCAATAAAATTCAGGGACCGAAGGGCATATTTGAGAAATATTTTTTGCACACGTTCGATTCTATTAATAGCTTGCTGACTACAAGGTCTCCAAATAAAAGCAGCATATTCTAAGTGAGATCTAACAAAAGATGTATACAGTAACTTAATGGTATAGGGATCAGAGAACTTAGTGGCGTTCCGTCTGACGAAGCCCAACATCGAAAAAGATTTAGAAGTAATATAATTTATATGGTTATTAAAAGAGAATTTGTTATCGAAGATGACGCCAAGGTCCTTAAACTCACTAACACACTGCAGGGCACATGCCGAGATCCTGTACTTAGTGCACAAAATATTAGATGTTTTAGAGTAAGATATTTGGAAGCACTTAGATAAGTTCAGCGAAAGTCGTGAATTCTGGCACGAGAAGTAAAGCCTATTCATATCGGCTTGAAGTTTAGTGGCATCCTCTTGCGTCTTGATCGCTGAGAAGATCTTAAGATCATCAGCATAAAGCAAAAATTTAGCAAATGTGAAACAACTTTTGATGTCATTAATAAATAACACAAATAAAAGCGGTCCCAAGATACTTCCTTGCGGAACACCTGAGATGGCAGCAAAGGAGGTAGATGAAATACCATCGATTGTTACAACACAGCGTCTATTGCTCAAATAAGAGTTTATCCATTGCAGAAATGTAGAATGAAAGCCAAGACTAGCTAATTTTTTAACTAAGATTCTATGAGAAACTTTGTCGAAGGCTTTCGAAAAGTCGGTGTAAATACAGTCAACCTGGAAGCCAGCGGAGAAAGAATCAATGCAGTATTCACTAAAAACGGCCAGATTAGATACTGTAGATCTGTTAGCAATAAACCCTTGCTGATTAGGGCAAATTAAGGATTTAACGGCAAAACTCAGCTTTGCATAGACCGCATGCTCAAAAATTTTGGAAATGGTCGACAGCTTAGAGATAGGTCTATAATTTCTAACGTCATTTTTATTGCCACTCTTAAAGAAGGGCGTAATGAAAGAGAGTTTCCATGCGTCAATAAAACACCCCGACGATAAAGATTTGTTGAAAATAATTTTCAGGGGATAGACGAAGGCCGGACAGTTTTTTATCAAAACTGCTGAAAGTCCATCAGCATCAGTTTGAGAGGATGATTTCAATTTAGTTAAAGCATTACTAATATCCTCAGAAGAGAGGCAAAGACCTCCAAAGTTCAGGGCATAATCTAAGTCAGAAGAAAAGTCGGATGGGCGATCAAGTTCGTCGTCAGCAAAATTAGATTTAAAAAATTCAGCAAACAAGTTTGCCGCTTCAGTTGGGGTTCGCGCTTGGCTATTATCGAAAAACATACCAGTGGGAACACTGGCACTACTCCTTCTAGATTTTATGTATTTCCAGAAGATTTTGGGATTCGCTTTAATGTTTAACTCTATATTGGTAATATAGCTGTTATAGAGAGATTTATTTAAATCGTTGAAATCCTTTAACGCTTGCTTATATTTAACGAAGTACAAATGATTCTTCGTAGATTTAAACTTCTTGAAATAATTATTTTTAAGATTTTTAAGCTTCTTCAGAGACTTAGAATACCAGGGCAATTTATAGGGCTTTTTCTTTCTGAGCGGAATGTTATTTAAGCAGAGTTTAGACAAAATGGACTTAAACGCAGAAAAACTACTAGATGTGTCAAGTTCAGCAAATAAATTATCCCAATTAATGTCATTTACAGAGAAAATGCGCAACAGTCTCCTTCTCTGAAAGGCTTCAGCAACAGGGATTCAATGGTAAATCCAACTTTTCTGCGTGAGCGCCGATCGTCCAATGACCGGTAAACACAGCTACGAGTTTGGAAATTGAATGGCGAGGAGTCATCAGAACTATCGGCGTCCTGCGCCTATTGCACTGGGGCTAGAGGATTTTCGAAATAGCACACAAAGAAATTGAGCTCCATCTCTTCTGTGCTTTCCTGAGAAATAAGTTGTGCAATTCCTCTTTAAAAATAGTCTTGGAGATATCTAGTTAGGAGACCTCTGAGACCAATTCAATCCTCTTCCTCGCAAGCTCATCAGCAATTTTATTTTCCTTAATGTTCCCATGTCTTGGAACCCAACTCAGTTCTCTTCCTCGCAAGCTCATGAGCAATTTCGTTTTACTCTATGTTCCTATGTCCTGGAACCTAGATTAGAGAAATGTCACCTGCACACCCAAGAGATTTGATCTCTTCTTTGCAAAAGCTGACCAGTTTTGATCTGCACCATGGCGTCGTCAGTGCCTTGATCACAGCTTGATTATAGGAAAAAAGTTGATATGCCTGAAGCATCGCAAAGACTTCTGCCTGAAAAACAAGAAATAGATAAATTAGCTGATTCAGAGTAAACCTCTGCTACGACTCCCGATTCAATCTTGGACAAAATAAAAGATGTAGCACAAAGTAAAAATAAATAAAAAATACCTTCTTGTTTTGTTGCAAATAATTTTTAATTAATTTTATAAAAAAGTACCAGAAAAGTTACGCTAAGACGAAAAAAATTACTATTAACGTTTTTTTTCTTCGAATATTTGCCCGATTAACGTAAATTCGTTTATCGTATATTCAATTATCTTTCATTTGGTACCAATTACCTTTTATTCAAGGATGATAGATTTACCAGGTTCACACTTTAACTATCGTGGCAAAGAAAATTTTGAGTGAACCTCCGGCTGCGAGGTCACGGGGCATTCGGCAGCCGCATTCTGCACGATAATTTCAAATTTATTCGCACACTCGTCCCATCAGTCGTTGTTCAGATAGCAACGAAGTGTAATTGGTTGATTTTTCCGTGTATCACTAATGCAATCTTACTTTTTTCATAAACAAACCGCTTCGTGATGCCAGTTACGTCAGCCTATCAGTTGATTCTGTCAAATTCGCTGAGGGCCAGATAACAGTCTCCCAATGAATACTGAAAAAAATTAGGTATTTAGTTTCGCAGTAGTCACGCGTGATCTGTGAAAAAATCCCATTGGAAAAAGTACCTCCAATATGATCACCCTTTAGTTCGAGAAACGCATTCATCTGAGAACACTTGGCACTTCCCAATCCATCGCCGTACAAAATTCGTACATGACTACTGTGGAAAAGATAAGTGACGAAAAGTAGTAATGGTTTCCAATCCACTATAGAAGTGGCCGCAAATTCGCAGCAATTGGATTTTCCCGCAGGGTCCCTACCTACCAAACGCACAATCAGTTATTCTCAAAGGGCATTGCTCATACAAAATACGGCATGAATAAATAACCAAAACAGAAAACGAAACAAGTAATTGGCTATTTTTTCTCAACTTATGCGCTCAATTCGCAGATGTTCACATAGGCGTCAACACGAAACGAAGGGGATGTTTCATTGTGCTTTAACCCATTAGTGGCTAATGAGATAGAAAAGAGAATTTTGTTTGAGTTTTTGAAACGTTCACGGACTTACTTATACTCGTACATATGTGCAATGTATATGTGTATAATGTATGTATATAAAATATTAATTACGAGGCTTAGTCATATGAAGCTGGAGTTATTTTATGAATTTCAAAAAAAAAAATGTTTTTTAATTTATTCAACGTGGGGTTACTCATGGGAGTGACTGTTTTGAAAATGTTTGCAAATTATTTTCCAGTGAAATATTTGTTGATAGAAAATGGTTAATTTGAAAGATATATAGAAATATTGACATTTTTAATGATGATAAAAAAGAGTATGTCTTAAACTTCTTATTTTTTACTTAATTTGATTAGTTGATAGAATGTTAAATTAAGTGTTAAATGAGCTAAATTTAGACACCTGCACCAAAATTTTATATAAGATGCCGTCGTTGTCAAACTACTTCAGTTTTTTTATATATACTTTTTTAATAAATAACTTAAGTTGCCAAAAACATGTTGAACTTGAGAGGCATGCGACCAAAATTATGAGAAATGACAGAAATTGTAAATATACAGCCATGGTCATATAAATAGCACATTTAGACTTTGAAAGCAAAGAGTTAAAGAGTTTTTGTTAAATAATTATTTTTTATTGTGAAAAATGAAACATAACAAATAAAAAAATTATTTACTTCCACTTTAAAACAAGAAAATGGTCACAAATAATTTCAGTTCTGATTTAATTTACGAGAACGTTGATAACTCACGACACCTCCTGGACACACAAATAGCACATCTTAAAAAATTCCAAATAAAAGCAAAAATAGTAAACAAATCAGATAGTTAAGTAATAATATAGTTTTACCAGATACATATTTTGTACTATATCCATCCCGCTTTTTGATTACTTCTTCAAGCCGTCGGTCGCTCCATGCTTTCTACAAGCTTGTGGCATCTTTCCTTTGGAATCGAGTACCAAGCCTCCTCAACTGCGGCCCACAAATCATCAAAATTTTTAAAATTTTTGTTAGCGATTTTGATCTTAACGTCATTCCAAAAATTTTCTATTGGATTGAGATCAGGGCTCTGCGCCGGCCAATCCAGTAAATTAATTTTTTCTCATCTGACCCATTGCTTCACTGTCTTTGCAGTTTGCTTTGGATCATTGTCCTGCATAAATGTCCAATTTAATCGCATAAACTCAAACACAAATGGCTCCATTTTATTCTGGAGTATATACAGATACTGAAATCTATCCATTTTACCAACCACGCGAACAATCGGCCCAACACCATGCTAGGAAAAAGTTCTCCAAACCAGGATGCCCAGGATGCTTCCGCCGCCGCATTTAACCATCTGTTTTGTGAACCTAGGATTTAGCGCTTGCGCGTACAATAGTTTTTTGGACGCGTACAATAATTTCCCCATCTGGTCCCATCCTATTTGTTTTGGTTTCGTCGGTTCAAAGTACGTTTTTCCAAAACTGAATAGATTTATCTTTGTGGGCTTTTGCAAAGGCAAGTCGGTGTTTGATATGTCTTTTTGAGAGGAGTGGTTTTTTTCTGCTTATGCGGCCAAACAGCTGGGCTTCGTTAAGTCGCCTTCCTACAAGCTTTCTGGACACCTGTGGATCAGATTCTGCTTTGCTCTTGCGTATTATAGCTCCAACCACATTAACATCACATTTGGGCTATTTATCTGTCCATGGCTGTATTTAAAATAATATAATCTTAAGAGTTATTTTGATGACGCCAACTTAAGGGGTTAGGAGTAGTCAGAATTTTCAAAAATTGGATTTTCTTGCATTTTCTTAAAGTATAATATCTTAGAAATATTGTGTGAAAATTTGAAGTGAATTCGACAAATACTTTTCGAGTTCAATAATTAACAAAGAGCGCTCGCCCAAACAAAAACAAAAACATTAAATGCGTTTTTCTCAAAACTATGTCGTTTGAACTGGTGATCAGTGTAAGTTAAAAATTGCTTGGTAGATTTCAATAAAATGTATACTGCTTTTGAAAAGCATAAAAAACTAGTGCCTGATCGAAGGATTTTTTTTTTCAAAATTTCGATTTTTTTGAGCAACTTTTTTTTCGAAAATCTGAAAAATATTTCCTGAGACCACCATATTTTTAATTTTGAAAAAAAGCTTTAGTTAGTCACAAGATTATCTACTAATAAAACTAATTTCTCGTGTCCGATTGATTTTAGATTAATCTTCAAGGACTTGTGATGATCACCGCAAGGAACTTCTGGAGAAACGGTCTCCACGCAAACAGCGATAACTTTTACAATTATTAATTTGTTTTTTTTTGAAATTTTGTTAAAGTCAAATCGAAAAATGATGTATTAATGCTATGTTTTTATTTTTGTAAAATAAAGCAATTGACTAGCAAATAAATAATGATTGAAAATCATAATTGTTTCAGGCCTCTGACTACCCTTAACCCCTTAAGAGATAATTTTTTTATTGCAATTTAGGACCTATTCAAAATTATGAAATTTTCAACAACTTTTCCAGTTAATAGTTAAAAAAATATTTTTAGATAATAAAGATTTTAATATTTCAAAAAACTTTTTTCCGTAAATAGTCTTAGTTGATAGAAAAATTGTATGTTAAGAGACCAGAAATCAAAACTATGAAAAATGAAAAAAAATTTCGATGTGTTTAAAATAATTTAATTTTAAAAGTTATTTGGATGATGCCAACATAGAGAATTTGAATAGCATTTTTTATCTACAACTCATTCAACTCATTCAAAGTTATGAAATTTTTAAAATATTTTTTTTGTAAATATTTTCACTTGGGGGAAAAAAATTTAATTTAACTAAAATTAAAAAGGGTGTTGCTATATTTAAACAATTTTATTTAAGAGTTATTTTGATAAAAATTTTACAATTTCAAAAAACTTTTCTTCCGTAAATAGTCTTGCTACGGTGGTACCTACACACTTAGGCTCATAGCCCATCCTAAAACCAGTGAGAACTTTTTAAAAGTTTATACTCTTTTAGAAGATCTTTTACAACTCGATAGAACTAAGATCTTCCAATTCATTAAAAAATTTTCAGCAAAGAAATTAATTTTATTTTTTCATTTTCAATACTTTTGAACATTAAAATATTTTCAGCAAAAAATAAAATTTTTTTTTCGAAACAGAATTTTTTAAATAACATATATTATACTAAAAAGTTCACAAAAAAAAATTCAAAAAAACGTGTTTGACTTCAAAAACTCAATACTATAATTTTGGGGGAAACATTTTTTAAGTTATATTTATCCCAAAAATAAAAGTAAAAAATAAACTTTTGAACGAAAAAAAAAAAAAAAAATCAAAAAAATGTTTTTTTTTTTTTTTTTTTTTTTTAAATATTCAGTCCCGTCATACACAGGAAACTGAAATATTTTTAAAAGACAACTTTATTGATATAATGTTGATATCAGAAACCCATTTCACAGACAAAACCTTTTTTAATATAAGAAACTATGACCTTATCGCCACTAATCACCCTAGTAACAGGGCTCACGCCGGTTGCGCTGTTTTGGTTAAAACAAATATCAAATATGATGTACTCGAACCAACTCAAACATTATCAATACAAGCTGCTGGGGTCAAACTGAATTGCAATAATATTGACTTACATATTTATGCTTTGTATTCGCCGCCTAGACATAGCATCACAACTTCAGAATACGAAAACTTTTTTAATTCCCTGGGAAATAGATTCTTTGTGGATGGTGATTATAACGCTAAACATCCCTGGTGGGGCTCACGTATCCCTAACCCAAAAGGTAGAGAACTTTACAAGTGCATTACAAAGAATAATTTTAAAACTTTATCTACTGGGGAACCTACTTATTGGCCAAGTGATCCACTCAAAATACCTGATCTGCTAGATTTTGCTGTTTATAAAGGCATTCAAACCCCATTGCTAGACATTGCTAGCTCTGAAGAACTTAGTTCCGACCACTCACCAGTTATTATAAGTTATAGCACTCTTATTAATACAAAGCAACCAAAGTATACTGGATTGAATAATAAAAACCAAATTAACATTTTCCAAAACCAGATAACAGAAAACGTGGAACTTAAGACCTCAATCAAGAGCTCAGCAGAACTGGACAATGCAGTTGAAACATTTACATTGTTAATTCATCAAGCAGTTTCTGCATCCACAATCGAAAATAGAGCAAACTTTACACTTAGACGTCGTGCCTGCGTGCATGTATCTGCAGATATTAGAGCATTAATTCAACAAAAGAGAAAATTACGAAAAAAATGGCAAAATACTAGAAGCCCAGCAGACAAAACTATGCTAAATAGGGCCACAAGTGAACTTAAAGACAAACTTAAAGAATTTAGGAACAAATCAATCTCAGATTATATTGAAAATCTAAATGACAATAGAAACGATGATTACAAAATATGGAAAGCTACGAAGTACTTGAAACGCCCAAAAAAGAGAAATGTGCCTATAAAGGACTGCAATGATGCATGGTGTAGATCTGATACCAGCAAGGCAAAAGCATATGCGAAACATTTAGAAACAACTTTTACACCTAACACAATAAGTAATAGCAACGATTCCGATGTTCTTCAATTTCTCGATGCCCCATGTCAATTATCATTACCAATCAAACATATAACACCTGCAGAAATTTGTATTGAAATCGAAACGCTCGACAAAAATAAATCTCCCGGTTATGACAAAATCGATGCTAAAATAGTTAAATGCTTACCAAAAAAAGGTATTATGTTTCTGACACTAATATATAATTCTATACTAAGGTTAAGCCATTTCCCTACGCAGTGGAAATGTGCAGAAATTGTGATGGTCTACAAGCCAAACAAACCAGAAAACGAGATAAGCTCGTATAGACCTATCAGCTTACTGGCGATATTCTCAAAAATATTTGAGAGAATATTTTTACGTAGAATCTCACCAATACTCAAAGAAAATAACATAATACCTGAACACCAATTTGGTTTTCGCCGACATCATGGCACACCTGAACAATGCCATCGAGTTGTAAATTTCATTACTAACTCCTTTGAGCGAAGAGAATATTGTTCCGCTGTGTTTTTGGATATACAGCAAGCATTTGATAAAGTTTGGCACCATGGTCTGCTGTATAAAATGAAAAAAATCTTCCCTTCACCAATTTATTTAATTCTTAAGTCTTATCTTGCTAACAGATCCTATTATGTTAAAGTAAATGATGAAACCTCTACAATAACATACATCAAAGCGGGTGTACCTCAAGGAAGTGTCCTCGGACCAGTCCTATACACAATTTTTACATCAGACATGCCACAAATTGAAAACGTATTTATTGCTACATATGCTGACGACACTGCTATAATGGCATCAAATCAATCTCCGATTGAAGCTTCCAACTTAGTTCAGAAGCAACTGGATGAGATACAGTCATGGCTAGATCGTTGGAAAATAAAGGTCAATACAAATAAATCTGTACACGTGCTATTCACTTTAAGGCGAAACGACTGCCCTCCTTGCCACATGTATGGCAGTACGATTTCGAAACTTAATAGCGTCAAATACTTAGGATTGCATTTAGACAAGCGCCTAACATGGAAATGTCACATTCAAGCCAAAAATAAACTGTTAAAAATGAAAACCAAAAAACTGTATTGGCTACTTGGGCCTAAATCAACTCTATATCTTGAGACTAAACTCCTATTATATAAAGCTTTATTGAAGCCAGTTTGGACTTATGGCATTCAGCTCTGGGGCACAGCCTCGAATTCAAACATTGAAATATTGCAAAGATTTCAGTCGAAAACTTTAAGACTAATTACAAATGCTCCCTGGTACATCACGAATAAAGCCATACATTCAGATCTAAATATTCCTTTTATTAAAAAGGAAATTAATCGATTAAGTACGACATACTTACGCAGAATTAGTTATCATGAAAACTTACTGGCAATTACTCTATTAGACGAAACCAATGAAATCATTCGACTTAAAAGACATCATGTCCTAGATCTACCCTTTAGAAATTAATTAATTAAATTAAACAATACGTAAATGCTTGTACATATTTACATAAGTATATTATTATTGACCTCACTGGAGACCAATAATATAAGTCAAATTTAATTAGTTAACTAATTTGCTTATTGTTCTATGAATAGATTGCAAATAAATGTATTAAAAAAAAAAAAAAAATATTCAGTACATTTCATACTTAAAAATTAAAAAAAAATGTGTATTATATTA
Source organism: Anastrepha fraterculus (assembly GCA_037575425.1). NCBI lineage: Eukaryota > Metazoa > Arthropoda > Insecta > Diptera > Tephritidae > Anastrepha > Anastrepha fraterculus. The sequence continues at coordinate 54,324 of JAYXIM010046381.1, forward strand.
TGTTACACTTTAAAAACTATAAATATAAATTTTGGCAACAATTTTTTGAAATGTATATTTATCATAAAAGCTTAAAAAATAAGTTAAAAAAAAGGGTAATTGACCTTAAGTAACTCTATGTCAACATTTTCTATATTGAAACATTTTGAAGTTTTTTTTAAATATGTTTTAAAAAAATTAAAAAATAAACCATAAAACTCTATACCAAAATTTTGAGAAGAAATTTTCTTAGATGTATATTTATTCTGAAAACTTACAAAATGAATTCGATATTCGAAATAAATTTTTATCAGAAATAGAGTATTTTATGCTGAAAACTAAAAAAAAGTTAAAAAAATATATATATTTCATTGTAAAAAACACTATATTAAAACTTTTTAAACAAATATTTTTCTTATAAACTTGAAAAAATAAATAAAAAAGTATATTTGAGCTTAAAAATCTCTATACCAAAATTTTCTACTTTGAAAAATGCTTACCAATAAAAAGTTTTCATTCAAAAAAATTCAAGAAAAACATATTTGACTTTAAAAACTCTATACCGAACTTTTGGGGAAAAATTGTTTTCAAGGATAACCAGTTAAAAAATATTAGGTGCGCAACTATGTTCCCGCTGTTTGTCAATAGATGTCGCCAGCAGTGTGTGCTAGTCGATTCTAACATAACCTAAAAATCATAAACCAAGCTTAGACTTGGTATACAAACTTCTTCGACGCATTAGTGATTTTGTTTTGGTATCATATACTTTTGGTTTTGTGAAAATGTCTGATTTTGTGCCGAATAGGCGTCATTTGCGGGAAGTGTTGATTTTCCTCGTTCATTCGAAAAAGAACGGCGGCTGAAGCTCATCGAGAGCAAAAGTTTATGGAGATGCTGCTTCGGCCGAATATTCACACTGCGAAGGTTATGCTATGTATTTGTTGTGACCAAGTTGGTGTTATTTATTATGAACTGTTAAAACAAAGCGAAACCATCAGTGGTGATGGTATCGACTTCAATTGATGCGATTGAGCCAAGAACTGCGTGAGAAGCGGCCGCAATACGCGGAGAGGCATGAAAAAGTGATTATACAGCATGACAACGCTCGGCCTCACGTTGCCAAATCAGTTGAAACCTACCTGGAAACACTGAAACGAGAAATCTTACCCCACCCGCCATATTCTCCAGATATTGCGCCGTCCGATAATTACCTGTTCCAATCGTTGGCTCATGATCTATATTAGCTGACCAGCAGTTCCATTCATATGAAGACATCAAAAAATGGCTTGATCCGTGGATAGCCTCAAAAGATGAACAGTTTTACCGCGACGGTATACGAGATCTACCAGAAAGATGGGAAAAAGTAGTAGACAGCAATGGGCAGTGCTTTTTATGATTCACTTGCCACCACTTTTTGAGAATAAAGTTGTATTTTCATTAAAGAAACAAAGCGAGAATTTATTATTATTATTATTATTATTATTATTATTAAATTTGTATAATAACAAGTTATACAAATATAAGAAGGCAGCAGCACTAGCAGCATGGGCCATCGGCGAGAATTTAGTTGCGCAACTAATACTAAAAATATGTATATATTTCACTTTGAAAATTCCCATACCAAAATTTTCAGCACTGAAAAGTTTTGAACAAAAAAAAAAATTGGAAGAAAAATTAAAAAAAAACAAATATTTGACTTTAAAAACTCTATGCCAAAATTTTGGATTGTCCACCTAAAATGGTGAGTCTACGTCTAGATAGAGCAGGACAGTGGTAAAAAAGGTGCGGCATCGTCGCTTGCTCTTCCTCATCTAGGCAACTTCGGCAGAATCGCGTGTTTGCACGTCCATAATTTACCCAAATATGCTAAAAAATTAGAGTGCCCCACGTTTTGTTTGACTTAGGGACTTTATTTCGTACTTAAATAAACAGAATTGAATATGAAAATGAAAAAATGCAACATATTCAACGCAAATGATTTTTTAAAAACCTGTGAATAATTTTTTTCTTTACAAACATAAATTTGAATTTTTTGAATATTAGTGTCCCAGGTTCTTTTTGGTTGTCTGTACCCACATACATACATAAATTCCATATTCAGCTGTCCTTTGCGCCTCGGCTGGTGTGAGACGGTGCAATGCGGAGTGACAAAAAGTTATGCACTAATCGCATTATTATTAATGCACCGTTAACCGATTCAATTAAAGATTAAATGTAATTAAAATTACCACCTTTCGTTAATGCTCCCTTTTTCATTAGAATCACACGCTTTCAAGATATTTACAAAGTTAAAAAAAATAGTTTTTGTTTGTGCAAATTCTTGATTATATTTTAATTAGCAGAGTAAATGAAAACGACGAGAGTGAGTAGTAGAGCAACATAAATGTATGTAAGTATGTATGTATGATTGATTGATATGTTTCAATGGGAGTGTTAGAAGGAGAGGTTAAATCTCACGTACACAGTTAATGATATGAACTTTGATCTATGTAAGTGCTGGCAACATTTTCAGCTCTATACTCGTACCATGGCGAGAAGATTAAGATTAAGATATTATATAGATAAGCAACAAGACAAGCAAAACAAGTACTGCAATAAAGCCAGGCTGCATCGAGAGTTATTTGAAACTTCCCGGTACGCAAAGCGCCTCAATTGCCATCGCTTGGTAGATTTCAATAAAATTTATACTGCTTTTGAAAAACATAAAAAATTCATGCCTGATTGAAGGATCTTTTTTTTTCAAAAATGTCGATTTTTTTTAAATAAGCAATGGTGGTTTTTTTTCTCGAAAATCTGAAAAATATTTCCTGACGCGGCCATATTGTTAATTGTTAATTTTTAAAAAAGGAAGCTTCGATCAGACTCAAGAGATCTATTAATAAAACTAATTTCTTTTGTCCGATTGATTTTAGTTGAATTTCCCAGGACTTGTGATGATCACCGCAAGGGATTTCTGGATTTTTTTTTTTGCAATTGCAAATTGCTAAAGTCAAGTTAAAACATGATGTATTAATGCTATGTTTTCATTTTTGTAAAATAAGGCAATTGACTGCAAAAAAAGTGCGTATAGTGTAGTACACATAACAAAAGTGAAACTTTAAAGGCAGACAAAGAAAGAGGGAGAGACCCGAGAGAGAATGAGAGAGAGAGAGAAAGAATATATAACTAAATAAAATCACAACATTTGCAGAGAATACAAATAGACAAAATTTACAAAAAACGGAGAAGGGTCGGCCGGTGTAGGTAAACGCCGGACACAAACCGTGGCAACAACGCGCACTACTCCGAGCGTTTATCACGCGCACAAACGCAGTGATTCCATGACCGCAGCAACGGCACAAATTACCGCAAGGCAATACCAACAAATTCGACGCCGGAATGGATAGCACTTTATAGTACCCACAAGCACTAGCCAGGAAACGGAAAAGAGCGCCAAAAAGCGGGCACCAAAAAAAACGCCAAAAATTTGGGACCAAAAACGCCTCAAACAGTAGGCACCAAGGAAATATAACGCCAAAAAGTAAGCACCAAAAATATATTTCCTACAAGTTTGCACCAACAAACAAGCGCCAAAAAGTAGGCAGTGTTATTTCTAACTAGAAAATAGCAACCACAAGGAAAAACTCAGGAAAAATAGCCTAAAGTGTATCTAAGATATAAATAAGGTATAACTCTCTCTCTCCTTTTCATCTACGTTATATCTGTGTTCTCTCTCGAGGAACAAAAATGCCCAAAACGTTGCATGGCCTTGAAATTTTACTCTCCATTCTCGTTTGCCCATCGACGCCTAAGAAGTTTCACTTCAAAAATTATTGAAAATCATAATTGCTTCGGGCCTCTGACAACCCCTAACGCCTTCATGTATTTCAGTACTCTTCTATTCATTTTTGTCAGTTATCGAAGTCAAGCGAGCAAAACCAGCCTGCATTGAGCCTGCACCTTGACACTGTTCTTGTAGAGTAAGTTATACATAAATCACTTTAACACTCATCTCCACTCTACTTCTCATTTTCTACTCAACTGTTAATTCTCCACTCTACTTCTCATTCTCCACTCCACTTCTCATTCTTCATTGAACTGCTAATTCTCCACTCTACTTCTCATTCACAACTCCACTTCTGATTCTCCACTCCACTTCTTGTTCTCCACTCCACTTCTCATTCTCCATTCAACTGCTAATTCTCCACTCCACTTCTACTTCTCATTATCCAGTCTCTGCTCTCTACCCTGCCGCATACACTTTTCCTAACCTATTTGATGTTAATACACCAACACCTTTACATTTTGGGTCTGTTTTTTTTTTTTTTTGATTTTCAATCACAGTGTGACGCCTGCACTTATGAAAAACCATTTGCCTTTGTTAGATTATCTCGATTGCAATTAAAGTCCACCCGCAATTGTGGCCAGAAAAGTAGGCCTAAATGCTGTTATTATACAAACTTTTTGTATGTGAAAATTATTTTATTTAATATTTGGCTATCAAATGACTTGCCACTTTGGCAGCTTCTAACCATTGGGCATTTACCGCTGAGTACAACATTTTTTGTGATAATATCTAGCATTTACATGCATACATACACACATGTACATACATCCTGTATGTATGTATGTATGTATTCACTTACGGATGTTCATTTATAAAAAAGTAAAATGAGAGATTTTATCAGTTTATCCGTTAAATAATTAAAAATAAATTTCAACTTTTTTAGCCAATTGTTCTCTCGCAAACATACATAAAAATGTATGCATGTGTGCATGTTTGCATGTATTCAAGTGTGCAAGTATTAAAGTACATATTAACCTACAAACACTTGCTTATAGAGTATTTGTTGTAAATAAGTTTCGAGAGGTAGAGAAAGTTAATATTTTATTTATTGTTTTTTTTTAAATTTAATTCTGACAAATTGTTTTTAATTGTTTCTGTCAGTTCGTGTGCAGGATAGTCAAGTGTTTGCTGTTGGTAAGTGCGCTTGAGTTTTTAATATACATATGCACATGTGGATGTATGTGTTCGGAACTCAAATATAATAAATGTATATACGAATATTTATTTTTGCTCATTTTTATGTTTGGAACTACCCAGTGAGAAAATTTTTCTATACTGGGATAAAAGACGTCAAGATTTTCTGCCCAAAAACTTCATCGCTTCAATTTTGAAGATATTTAGTGAAGATGCTTTACTCAAATAAGAACATATCCCTCGATCATAAAGTTCTCAGAATATATTCAGAAAATTCAAAATATAAGTTTATTCCTGAAAAGTGATATTAACGCCGTCAAAGTACTCCCTATCAGCTCCAAGGCACTTATGCCAGCATTTGACTCACCTCTCTTTTTATAAAGGGTGGTTAAGTTTCAAGGGCCGGTGTTGATTTTGAATAAAATACAATTTTTTTAAGAAACTATTATCATTTCTCTTTATTGTGATAATATTGGTATGGCTCAATTACGTATGGGAAATATCGGCCAAATGACCGCCGTGGCCTCGGCGGCACACCTCCATCCGATGGTCCAAATTTTCGATGACGCTGAGTCATAATTGAGGTTCTATGCCGTTAATGTGCCGAATTAGCTCATCCTTTAGCTCTTGAATTGTTGCTGGCTTATCGACGTACACCTTTTCTTTCAAATAACCCCAAAACAAGAAGCCCAACGGTGTCAAATCACATGATCGTGGCGGCCAATTGACATCGCCGCGACGTGAGATTATTCGGCCATCAAATTTTTCGCGCAAAAGAGCCATTGTTTCTTTAGCTGTGTGACAAGTGGCATATCGTCCACATCCATATCTTTCAATTCGGACTATAAAAAGTTCCTTATCATCTCACGATAGCGAACACTATTCACAGTAATTGCCTGACCGGTCTCATTTTGGAAAAAATACGGCCCAATGATGCCGCCGGTCTATAAACCGCACCAAACAGTCACTCTTTGTGGGTGCATTGGTTTTTCGACAATCACTGTTGGATTATCATTCGCCCATATGCGGAAATTCTGCTTATTGACGAATCCATTGAGGTGAAAATGTGCCTCATCACTGAAGATGATTTTCTTCGAGAATTGGTCGTTCACTGTTGCCATTTCCTGCCACCATTCTGACCATTGACGACGCTTGAAATGGTCAAGACACTTTAGTTCTTTAGTCAATTGCACCTTGTAAGCGTGTAAATGCAAGTCTTTATGCATAATGTTCATCAACGACGAGCGTGAGAGGTGCAATTGTTGGGAACGACGACGAGTTGAGGTGGACGGCTCTTGAACCACACTACTGCGAACAGCAGCAATATTTTCTGCAGTACGAGCTGAACGAGCATGCACTGGTGTTTTCACATCTCCTACAGACAAACTCTCAAACTTTTGCACAATTTTTCCGATTGTACGCACATTTGGACGATTAAATTGATCGAAAAAATCACGAAGTGCGCGATATGCATTTTGATTTGAACGCCCGTTTTCATAATAAGCCTGAATAACTTTTACTTTAACTTTGCTCGCTTATGTATCTTTCCATGATTCAAATTAAGTTAGTCTGAATTTGAAAAATGTCAAATGAAATGTAAAAAAAACTTGACCTTTAGGTGTGGTTTACATTCAACATCGGCCCTTGAAATTTAACCACCCTTTATAAAAGAATATTTCTTAGTTTATGGTATTCAGTCGAGGATATTGGTGGTATGAACTGAGCTACGGGATGCTAGCTAACTACCTTTTTTTATTAATTTATTACGTCTTGTGGAAAAACCAGTAGTATGTTTTATACCGAGATATTACGCCAGCTCACTTCATATTGCCTGTCGCGGGGTTTCAAGCCAAATACATTATGACAATATTGGAGCAGCGGTCTTATGTGCCGGATCCGGCGGCATGCCACTTCTATCTGTTTTCTAAAGCAAAATCTGCATTAAAAAAGAACAAAATTTAAGTTCATTGAAACTATGAAGTTATTAGTGTAATGCGTTCGGAAGGAGCTGGCAAAGGGACGAACTGATCTTGAATGAGTCTGCTGCGCCCAGTACGTGGACACTCCATTGACCTCAAGAGCTTACTGAATCACGTCGGCCTTGGTTGTGAAAGCCAAGCCTGAGATTAATTTCATTAAGGGGGAGGTAGGGTTTAGCGCTAAAAAAAAAACACTTTTTTTGTGAATTTTTACAGAAATATGGCTTAAGGTACTTTAATAAAATCAGTTACATGTTATTGTACGTCTTTTCAATAAGTGTTTCAAAAATATTAATAATAAAATATTGACAAATAAGCCCATGACAGAGTTTTTTTGGAGATATGTTTTTCGAGAGGTGCTCTGCGGTGCCAATCGGCATTCGTCGTAGAATCATCTGAAACTAAAAAAGTCGAATTTCTCAGTTAAGGTATGACGTAATGCTCCCCCCTACATTAATAAAATTTTTTTTTTTTTCATTTTTGTAGTTTTGGTGGCAAAAAAACGTAAAACGAGCATTTTTGGCGAAAAATTTCGCCATATTTGTAAGTGAAAAACAACTTTAAAAAACAAAAAATAAAAAAAAACAGTGTAGGGGGGAGGTATTTTTGATTTAGAAAACGTGTGCCAAATTTGAAAAGAATCGGTTGAATAGTTTCGGAGTTGTGATTGGCACCGACTTTTAAGAAGTCGTTTCGGGGAAAACGCGTTTGAAAAAATGACTCTGAGAAATACCGCATTCGAGGTAGAGTGCCTACAAAGGCTATAACTTTGAGAGTTCTGCTCCGATCCACTTAAAATTTTGACACAACATTCTTGAAATGATTTACTATAAGATGAGTGAAGAAAAAAAATTTCGATTTTGTGACACTTTTACATCGCACATTGTATTCCATGTTTCACAGCCATACAGAACGACAGACTTCTCGTTTGATTCGAGATTTCGAATTTCGTTCGCTTGCATACATTCGAAGATCTCCAAACTTTGTCAACACGCCAAATAGAGCGCAACCTTTTGCTATTCGATTGCTTATGTCAGCTGCTGACCGGCGAGTTCTGTTAATGATGCTTCCGATTGGCGACTAAGTGAGACAGTCGAATACACAGAAAGGAGACACGACTAAATGTATTGCAAAGATTGGCCTGTTTTTCGATCAGAGGACCAATGAGAACTTGTTGAGCTACCATTGTCCTCATATTTTTATGAACGGAAGAGTTGAAGCTGCAACTGCTGTTAGATGGCGGGTCTTTCTATGGCAAGTCTCAAATAGATTCGACTAGGTTGGGTTAAGTTATGGGGGTTTCCACTCTCAAAGAGGGAGTGGTAGCGGCACACTTAGGTTTAGAGGGCCAGTGTGATACTCTTAGTTTGGACTCCATTTCGCCCTCAAATTCCGAATATGGCGAAATCGCTTCGTCTCTTGGATAAAAGATTAAAATGTTGTGAATAGATGCCGATTCCATGTCTAGCAGATATTCAAAGAAGTTTAGACAGCGATTTCGCGTTCTGGCAAGAGTGGGACAGTAGCAGAGGAAGTACTCAATGTTTTCCATCTCCTCGTCATTCCTGCAGCTGCGAATAGAGTCATGTGAAGGAAATCCCACACGTTTCCCATGTGTTCCCATTGAGCTCGGCTACCCAGTTATAATCTGTAATAAATTTGTTTGGGTATTTTAGGTGCAAAATTGGTATTTTCTCTCCACTTCTTTCGATTTTTTAAAATTGAAACTAGGACTTTTGTTCGCTAATTATCATTATTTTCCACTCTTATTCCGCTTGCATTGCTTTGCTCTGTGCTTTCCCAAACAAAAAAAAAAAAAAACAAAATCAGTTAACAACCAAATGATAAATTAGCCATCTGGAAATAACTTCCTGCTGGGTACGCATACATTCATGCATACATTAATCTATTATGCTGTTGACACTTGCTTTGTTTGATTTGTATCAGTTAACTAAATATTTGTTTTTGTTTTTTTCGTTTTACCTGTAAATTGCATAGTAAATTTTGAACACTAAACTTTCGTGCTAAAATTAAATAAATGGCTATCAAAAAAACTATGATAAACATCTAAGTGTATAATCCACTCATTGCGGTTTTCAAATGCTACAAAAAATAATTGCATGCAGAAGTGCATTTGTATGTGTTTTTATATATAATTTGTGTGTGAAAAAATGTGTTGCTTAATCGCGCAAATTAAACATTTAAATTTAAAAGAAGTCAGGCATAATTTTCTTTCAGTTAACACATAACGACCTATCGCCAACTGGCCGTGAAAAAAAAGTTAAAAAAAAAAAATTAAAAAAAAATTATAAAAAAATTAAAAAAAAAAATTAAAAACAAAAAATTGAAAAAAAAAATTAAAAACAAAAAATTGAAAAAAAAATTAAAAAAAAAAGTAAATCATTTTTGGCTTCTATTTCAGTCACATTTTTGTTGTTATTATTACTTTATAATCCAGTGCATACAACAAATTTAGGCGATTGATCAGCACTGAAATTGTCTGACAAATATTTTCGTAGATACTTTAAATCTTAAATGACTTATTTAAGAGGACTTTTCGAACTTTCCTTAGAAAATGTGACAAAGTGACCCTTAAAGGTGGAAGCTGGAGGATTAAAATGCTCTGCAGTTATGATCCACTTGAAATTATATGTAAAGGGTGGTTAAGAGTCAAGGGCCGGTGTTGCTTTTTAATAAAGTACAATTTTTTAAAAAAATTATTATCATTTCTCTTTATTATGATAATATTGGAATAGCTCAATTACGTATGGAATAAAATATTGGCTAAATAATCGCCGCGGCTTCGGCGGCACACCTCCATCCGATGGTCCAAATTTTCAATGACGCTGAGGCATAATTGAGGTTCTATGCCATTAATGTGCCGAATTATCTCCTCCTTTAGCTCTTGAATTGTTGCTGGCTTATCGACGTACACCCTTTCTTTCAAATAACCCCAAAGAAAGAAGTCCAACGGTGTCAAATCACATGATCTTGGGTATTAGGTCTCTTAATGTAGATACAAATTTACCAGAGACAGCAATAACAACATCATAGGCGTAAGCTATCATCTTACAGCCCACCGATTCTAGTATTAACAGAAACAAGAGGCATAACCGATTGAACGCACAAAGCCCGGGTAAATGGTCGAGCAAACACAAAATCTAAGTATCCCACGCAGGTCTCTGTTCGAAAGTAGCTTGTATGAAAAGTAGAGGTAAGATATTTCATTAACATTTAGTCAGGAAGAAAAATTGTTTGTGTGAGAGTGCACGAAAATTGACTTAAGCCAAAAAATGGCTCGCATCAATTGATGCCAGGAAATGCCAAAATGCATTGTTCTTCATTGAGAATATTTTGAAAAATAACAAAGAATGAAAAAATGTTTAATCTGCTTCTCAGCATTCCTCTCATATTTATGTAGAATTTTTATTTTTTGTTAATATGCGGCATGTGCTTCCACCAGTGTACTCTACAGCTAGCCACACATCAGCATTTGCGTTTGTGAGCAAATGCTAAATACACGTCCTTAAAGCTCGATACACACACACATGCACACATATGTGTATGGTAAGCTAAACGATCACATAAAATACGAAAGAATGCTATTCACTCTTGGAAATGCCAGTGCTTTATGGGGCGAGCAGCAGCAGGTAAAGGTATTTTGCATTTTACCCACATATTTGTGTGCGTGTGTATTTAGATACTCCACTAAATAATGGGAGCACATTTTTTGCAAACTCTCTACAAACAACCATACATATACATACATATATACAACTATGTACATGCGTTCACACACACATCCCCTTTTTTTTGCTTTTCATGCTGCTCGGGAAGAGGTGTTGCCAAATGTCGAAGTCACGAAATGAAGCAGCTGCTAAAAATACTTTACGCTTCAGGTAAAAATTTGAAAATATTATAGTTAACAACTTCTCAATGTTGGTGAAAGTGAAAGAGAAAAAAAAATGTCTGTGTGCATAGAAAATGAATTAAGAACATGGATAGGGAGTTCCGCATCAGTGACAAACAGCTACTTGCAACGCAAAAACTCTTGTAAATATACCAAATAAGTATGTAAGCGCATAGTATGGCTTACGTCTGCTCTTCTGTGCAATATTTTAATTCATAAAGCATGTTCGGGTGCATGTGTGTGCGTGTGGAAAGAAAGGATACACTTTAACACACCTTTGCAATTACGTGATATGTTGCAACTTTCTCTATTAGTTTGCGGTACTTGCCCGAATTGCCTCACACATAAGTACATATATTACACATTTTTATGGATATTTTATATTTTCAGTGTAGGAAAAATGTAAGAAGTACGCAACTAGTTTGATAGGGTCTAGTTCCTAACTAGTTAAAAATACACCAATGCTGGGTATAGTTCGTAACTAGTTGGGAGGGCACCGAATTGGCGCCGCAACCAAATTGTAGGTTCAATTTTTTCAATATACCCCACTTTTTTAAATCTAATTACGTCACCAGTGCTGCCTTGGTAAATGTGAACTAAATAGTCTGATGGCGCCCAGTTCACTACCAGTTGAAACAGACGGTATTGGTGTGCTATTTGCGCAAAATTGTTTATGTGTGCTTAATTTTCCAAATAAATTTTACATTTTTTTAAGATTTGCATCTACAATACTTGCAGCAGCGCTAAATCGTTCTGATGGGACTAGTTTTCAACTAGTTAAAAACAGATGAAAATAATATTACGTTAAAAAATTATATGTGCTGCCTACATTAGCTCACGTTTTTCAAATAAATCTCTTTGTTTTTCTACTTCGTTTTCTGAACTAGTTCAATCTCGGTCCGTTAGCATTAGTTTTTAACTAGTTGAAAACATACCAAAAATGATCGTATGAAAGATAATAGTGTCTCATATTTTCAAATATAAATCTTATTTTTTTAAGCACTTTATTTTATAGCGGACTAGGCCGATAGGGTCTAGTTCACGACCAGTTGGGATAGATGGAAATGGGTTCACAAATTATATACATATGTGCGTCTCATATTTCAAATAAATCTCATTATTTTCATTTCATCAACTAGTCCGAACTTGATCGCATTAAAGCTAATTGTATTAATTACCGTTTTTGTGTTTAATTTTTCAAATAATTCTTACCTCTTTTCTATAACATTTTTTCAGCTGATTTTATCTCGGTAAATCCGAACTAGTCCGATGGGGTCTAGTTCACGACTAGTTGGAACAGAATGAAATAGCGTCGCATTAGAAAACAAATTTTATATGTGTACCTTATTCTTTGAATAAATTATAAACATTGTTTTTTTTCATTTTCTCAACTAAGTCAATTTCAGTCGGATGGGACTAGTTTTTAACTAGTTGAACAAACGCCGAAATCGGATCGCATTAAAAATAATTATACGTATAATTAAGTATAAAAAGTATAAAAAAGTATATAAATATCCTTTTTCTACACTTTTTTTCAGCTAATGTCATCTCGAACTAGTCCAATCGTGTCCAATTTGCAACCAGTTGGAGCAGAATGAAATAGCGTCGCATTAGAAAACAAATTTTATATGAGTGCCTTGTTCTTCAAATAAATTACTTTATTTTTTCTATTTCATTTTCTCAACTAGGTCAATCTTGGTCGGATGGGACTAGTTTTTGACTAATTGAGCAAAGGCCGAAATCGGATCGCATTAAAGATAAAGATCGCGTAGCATTTTTCAAATAAATCTTACCTTTTTTCTACACTTTTTTCTAAGCTGATGTTATCTCGAACTAGTCCTATCGGGCTCAGTTTATAACCAGTTGGAACAGAAGGAAATAAAATCATATTAGAAAACAAAGTATTATATGTGAGTCTTATTTTTCAAATAAATTTATTTTTTTTCCATTTCATTTTCTCCATTATTTCAACCTATTCCGGTGGGACTAGTTTGTAACTAGTTGAAAACAGACTGGAAAGGATTGCATGAAAAATAATTGTATGTTTTTTCTTTTTGGTGTTTAATTTTTCAAATAAGTGTTAACTTCTTTCCATACAATTTTCTCAGCTAGTGTCACTTCGAACTAGTCCAATATGGTCTTGTTCACGACCAGCTGGAACTGACGGAAATCGAGTCACATTAGAAATCTAATTTTATATACCCGCATGTGTTTAATTTTTCAAATTAATCTCACTTCTCTTAAAGTATTTTTCGTCAACTAAATTTCGGAAGGTTGTGGCCTCGATCTGAATTTATTGGATGTGAAGGATCAATTGGATAAAAAAGCTACTTTTAATAAGTAGTTAGTTCGAAATTAGTTTGCGGCCAACATCAAAGGCGGAAATTCAACACAGCGCAAATCATCACTAATTAAAAATCTGAAAAGGCTCATGCCGCACCTCTATTCCACTTTAGCTTTCGATTTCCCGCTGGGTGTATTAGCTGCCCATTCAAGTGAGTGTAATGGCCTTCTTATCAGATTCGAAACTTTATATAGGCGCTTACAGAAGGAGTTGCAACTTTGTGTTTTAATTGCAATGCTTATCTAAAATTTGTTTACTTTAACGATAATATTTTCAAGAAAAGTGACACATTGTTGGCAAATAATAGACAAAGTAGATTCAGCTATAAAAAATGGAATTTAAGTTGTGAAATATATTTCTAAGGACCTTTAAACCTATGTAAAAAAGCTAGTGATGTAAAAATATTTTTAAGGTAAAAATAAAGTTACTTTTGAATATTGAGTTATGAGTTAAATTCGACTAGGGGGAGCAGTTTTGGGATTGAATTTAATATGAGCGTAACGCACCTGCTGGTGCCATTCAAAAGTCTCTTTACCCACTCATCTGATGGTGATTTTGCTGTCTAAGAACAGGAGTTTTGTAAACGGAGCATACCGAAGAAAAAGAAGAGATTGTCTGTAAAGTCGGTTTACTGACGATAGTTTAACGTGACAACGTCATAAGAAAATATTGATGGAATGGTTGCAATTTTCAAAACAAAATTTTAATTTTATTTGTTTGATAGATATTTTGTATAGATATAGAGGAGGAGGTAAATGGAATTGCAATGGAATAGGTCAAGTTACATTTACACAAACGTGAAAAATGACGAAACATTTATCAAATTCATGAAAGATATCTTCAATTTCGATTGTGCATCAGACGTTATTAAGTCAACAACACTAAGAGGCACCATCATCGATTTGCCTTTTTCAAGACACTCGAAACACTCCCTTTCATTTCCTACTTTTTCTATCATCGTCCTATTCTCAACAGAGAAATGGTTCATTACCATGCACACAGGAAGGAGGCATATGCAAATACAAGTATGTGAATTTATATACCTACATATGCGCATATACATACATATATATGCTCACTCAAGTAGGACAGAGCCAGATGTCGAACGTTGCCGAACGCGGGGGCCGATTGTGCTCTTTGTCGTTCGTTTCGCGCTCTCGCTTGCAGTTCATTCAAGGTAACGGCAATGAGCAAGGTAACGACAAATGAGCAAGGTAACGACAAATGAGCAAGGTAACACTAATGAGCAAGGTAACGACACATTTTTTCGTGCGTGCAGCCGGCTAAATCGAATTATAAGACGTTATCACGTCAATATAAAAAAATTAAATAATTGGCGCGTGCACTTCTGTTAGATATTTCGCCGAGCTTCTCCTCCTATTTGTGGTGCCCATCTTGATGTTGATACAAAAGAAAGCTTGCTTAGAGTTTGGGAAATGTTTCATTTCTCGAAACTCGCGTGAGAATCAGAATAGTGAAACCCCTAAAGCCTTTTGATTTCTCAGCTAAAACTTTTTATATCCAAATAAATTTTTAAAATATGTACCTGTGAAAATTTCATGTTTGACTAGACTTTTATTACGCTGAATTCTTAAGCTACAGCTTTGAATAAATAATAGTTAAAATTTTGCTGTCGAACCAAGCAATTTAGCCTTTGCCTTGAAGAAAGTGCTAAGTCAGCTAAAGCTGCTTTGTCAAAAGTCTACAGATATGATTTTGTTATGGGAAAAAATTTTATTCTATGCACTTTTAGATAGTAATAAAAAGTAGTTGCTAATTAAAAACAAAAACCCAAATAAATATTTAAAAAAATTAAATAACTACCCCCAGTTCCACTTCATCTTCCACTTCAACTATTTTTATTACCCTGCATCCTTGTATGCTTATTTCCAACTCATAAACTTTTCAACCAACCTGCTCTGCACGAACACTAACAGCTTCTAACTGCTCTAATGCCACATATTTTAATACTTTTAGGTATTAAAACACATTGAGTTACCATAAAATGGTTTAATTGTGCAAAAATATTACTTCCACACAGAAAAGTGCAGATGTAGATAAGTTTAAATAGTTGCGTTGAGGCAGCTGAATGGCATTGAATGAGCCTGAATGCAGCTACTGAATGCAGCTGAAATGCTTTGTGCCGCTGTTGCAGCAGCTGCCACCGATGTTGCATTCAAGGTAACCACACTATTTAATCTTTCTTTCAAAACAAACAAACACAACATGCATACATACGAACCAAATGATTGCAAAGATGAGTTTAGAAGTGGTAGAGTGTATGTACGAGTGCAATACAGTATACTGCCAAGATATTGGAAATATTTGATGCACGAACTAAATCTTCTATCTTTAAAGTAGCGATACCCTGGTGCCAACGTCAAGTTCTTCGTGGGGAGGCAATTCGAACACTAGACTAGAAGACAGTTACTCTCCTGATGCAATACGTCAGCAGGTGCATCTACTTCTTACCTCCCATTGATAAAATCATTTCAGAAGAGGGCTACCCCTGCCGTATCTGCACGTTCCCACCCACCATGTCTTGTCAATAGCATAGAAAAGCTAGTTACTATGAGTGATATCGTCACAGCAGTTTCACCCCTATGTTGGTTCATGCACTTTTTTTGGCGTTTGCGTCTCCGTCTTACTGCATCATTTCGGCAGACATGTGATGTACTTTGTTCCATGCGTTGTGCCTCATAAGAATCAGGGGCATTAGATTCTCGGGCGTGCCGCTCCAGCCGAGGCTATCTTCCAGTTTAGCCTTTAGACTTCTGAAGTGGACAAATACGAAAAGCACTTGTCCCGCGTCTTCGTTAGCTGATGGTGGGTACGGCTCACAGTGAAGTATCTTCGTGTTCAACGAGATGAAGGTATGCTTTAAAAAATCCATGACTATTTAGGATATGGATGAGATAATAGTCTACTTCTCCGTGCTTTCTCTGGAGCCAAGCTACAACTTGGAGAATGAGGCGATGGATCCATCTGCGCTTGTGTAGGTACTTATAAATCGTGTCTGGTACTGGCCTGCGCAGCGCTGATTTATGGTTTTTTGGGTGCCAACTGATCGCTGTGGTGTTAAGCTATACATAATTAGAACGGAATTATGTGTAAATAAACTATCACCTAAGTCAATTCATTTCAGGCCACGGAATATTTAAGAAATACCTCCATAGATTTGGACATGACAGTTCACCAAACTGGTCAATCTGCACAAAGAGGGAAGCAGATGAAGTTCACGTCTTATTCGAATGCCCCCGCTTTGCTCCCGAAACCTCTAAAATCTTAAATGGAGAAAATATGCGGAAACCAGATGATAACTGGAAAGGTTCCGCGGGAAGAGTGAGAGATTGTGGACGAGTGATTAGCATGTAAATGTAGCTTTGGCACACTACTCACGACAGTTTCCTCTTCACGAGCGTCAACCCAGAAAAAAAGGCCAAGCTCCTCTTCAATATTTAGACCGCCCTTTAAATACTTCAAAACTAGTTAGGCTTTGCAAGGCATGACTTAAATAAATAAGTAATTATGGCGCAGAAGCGTGAACGATGACCACATCTGACGAAGCGACGTTTGGAGTGTTTGAAAGAAAGATTCCGTGCAAGATTTTTGGACCTTTGCAGGCTGGCAACGGCAAATATCGCAGGCGATAGACATAGCGCAGCGAATAAAGATTCTGCGGCTATGCTGGCAGGGCCATGTCGTCCGAATGGACACCAACGCTCCAGTTCTGAAAGTATTCGATGCGGTACCAGTTGATGGTAGCTGAGGAAGGCCTCCTTTGCGTGAAGGCCTTGACTTCACTTGATGTGTCCAACTGGCGCACTGGTTAGCACGAGAAAGAAAGATCTGGCGCGCTTTGTTAAAATGGGCCAAAACCCCGTATGCGGTTATCGCGCCAATTAAGAAGAAGAAGCTTTTTCATGACAGAAATACACACGGAGGTTTGCCTGCCGAAGGGCGACCGCTATTAGAGAAAACCTTTCCTTCATTTTGGTCTTCCACGGAGATTCGAACTTAAGGTCTCTCTGAACTCCGAATGGTAGTCTCGCACCAACCCATTTGGCTACGGCGGTCGAAAAATAGCATACAAAAATATTAATTATTGGTGCGCTCGCATTTACTCGGGGGAATACCCTCTCGATCGCATCTGAATATTTCGAATGTAAGCTCTTTTGGGTTCCTGGTCACAGGGATGCTGCGGGAAACTGCTTCACGGATGAGCTAGCTAGACAGTGGATCCTCAAAGTGGTTTCTCCGCGGATTGAAAGCGCCGAAATCGGTGGTCTGCTTTTAGAAGAGTGAGCTTCGCGTCAGCTCAGCCAGCGTTCGGTAGATACTCAAATCGGCAAAGTTACGAGATTCCTCTGACCATAGGTATATCAAAGGTGCTCGTGGGAACTTCTAGGACTAACAAAGTGGCAGCTCTCGAATTTTGTAGGGGTCTCTTATGCAGCGCTTGTCTAGAGGATGAGGTGAAATCATCACAGCTCCTTCTCCCCAGCTATCCTACACTCTTTTGGGTCGAATTCCACTCATTTAGGTTCCCACTTTTTGCTACACCTGCGGATATAGCAGATTTATCAGTAGTATGAAATTGGTTAACACAACGTGAGTAGTCATGGTTTGGTCTTCTCGACAACTTTTAAACATTAGCTCCTCTTCCTGTCTTTCCTCTTTCATCTGCCGAATGGCATCCCAGTGGATACAATTTGGGTTCTCTCGCCCAAGTGCGCCCTTGCGTGGGCAATATGTACATCGTAAGGGTGGGAATAAACTCATGCGTCCATCTATCTTGAGGTGATCTGTTTCAACGGTTTTGCTTGTGGGCGATCGAACGACCCCGCTTTATTGTGCTGCATTTCTTTACGCCTTGCTCTATCGTCGTATGCGGATAGCCTTATAGACATTTTCTCCATTTCTTACGCCAAAATATCTACGGGACTAGACGTGCAATAATGAAGGAGGCGTCGTTCGAAATTGTACGCAAGCAACATATAGCCCGCAAAGGGCTTAGCCAATAGGCAGCTATCCGTTTTTTGTATAGCTATTTATGTTCAATGCATCAGCCCAGATTGGGGTTACGTACAAAAGGACCGAGCTTTTGCTGTGATTGGGCCACCGTTGTTTGGACTTATTCGTGCCAGACGGGACTGCACACTCGATGCCTTCTTCACAGGGCGAATCGGGGTTTGAATTAGTAGCTTAAGTCCCAACATTTATTATCATAAGTTGTACTTCCTATTTGCTGTTTATTAGAATCATATACGGTCTGTGCTCAGCTGATTGCAGGTTCTTGGACGTCGACCAAGCTTTGATTCCACTTACTGGTTTGCTGACGATTCTCTTAATGTCTTAGATGTGCTTTGCAAGTGTAGCTTGGCTATCACTGCATTTATGCAAGCTACTGTATAATGTAAATGGTGGTGGTGGATTGGCGGTACTTTTTCCAAGAGGATGCTTTTGATAGATCATGGGAGGCTAGCGTAAAACCATTTTTTTAGTATTCATTGCCATTTCCACTTACCCCCCAATAACGTTGACCAATCGTACAGTTGTATTACGAAAATCGATACTCTGTGAAAAGTGCTCATCGCGCTCTCAAGCCAACTTATTTTGTGCAGTGATCAGACCCATTTTTGGCTTAATGGCTACGTTAATATGCAAAATTGCTGTATTTGAGCTGAAGAGCAACCCGAAGCCATTCCAGAATAGCCATTACATCTATTGAAAACAATCCTTTGGTGGGACTTTCGGGCTGGAAGAATCATCCGCGCATATTTCTTCGAAGACGAGACTGGCGCCAATGTAACAGTGAATGGCGAACGTTATCGCGCCGAGATAAACAACATTTTGATATCGGAAATTGAAGTCCGTGACCTTCACAACATTTGGTTCCAGCAAGATGGCACTACTTGTCGTACAGCCTGTCAAACAATGGAAATACTGTCGATGAGCTCGTCTCAGACCAGTGGATTGACCTCCAAGATCGTGTGATACCAAACCTTTGGACTTTTATTTGTGGGGATCTGAAAAGTCTAAATGGCTTGTAGCTAAATGCTTTGCGGATACCCAGACTGTGGTATTGGAAGCCAGCATTACTTAAGTTATTCTCGAGATACCGACCAAAGTCCTCCTGCGAGCCATTCAAAATAGGCGTTTACGGATGGCCGAAGTGCGGCGCATTTGCTTTCAACATTTTAAAGGGATTATCTTTAAAAAATAAATGCTATGAGTACTTCGACCGATCCAAAACTATTAAAGATTGCCCAATCAATTTGAATTTTCGTTTTTTTACTTCAATTTAAAATAAACTGATTAAAAGGGCCCAAGTTTGGTAAAGGGTTTACGTCAACATTTTTATATTTCCTAAAGCGCTTTTACTCTGATTGTCTTTTTCGGAGAATTTGTCACTTAAATCAATCAAAAAAATTAATTTGAAAAATGTGAAGTGTTTCTAATTTTATGACATTGCACTGTATGTGCGTACGCAGTGTGTTACTTTTGCTTACGTCCTGTGCCAAGAGGTTAAGTTGGCGAATGAATGCGACTTAATGATGCTCCGATTGCAATGAGCTGCTATTTTTGTTGTTATTCTTGTTGCACATGAGCTTAGCTTCTAAGGTACTTGCCAGCTTTAGTACAAAATCACATGTGCGTATTATTAAGGTTGTTAACATCCCTGTGTATGTGTGTGTGTGTGTGGGTGAATGCACAAATACAAGCACACAAACTCACACACAGACGAGCGCACAAATACACAAATACTTAACGTGCCTTCAAGTGCATATTTTAATAGCGCAAAGATGCAAATATGCTGCACAACAAGCCATTACAAAAACAACAAGCACCACAAGAAATAAATACCAGTGGATGCACGCAACAAGACTACTGCAAGATTTTCCAAACAACTGCACACAATGCAGGAGGAAAGGTCATGTATACTTACGTGAAATATCTTCTCTAAACCCCCCAGTGATTTGCCGCACAAAACCAAGGCTTGAGTGAGCAGCAGAATAGTCAGTAGAAAAAAAAGCGACTTTTAAATATTTTATGTGAAAAGTTTATATGGTCATAGTCACACACACACCGACTTGCCCACATATCAAGCAGTTACCATACATACAGGCATACATACATCCATACATACACATGAACATTGACAAGCAGAGCAGAAGATGCAGGAGAAGCTAAAGGGTGGTTAAGTTTTAAGGGCCGGTGTTGATTTTGTATAAAATACAATTTTTTTAAGAAATTATTGTCATTTCTCTTTATTATGATAATATTAGTATGGCTCAATTACGTATGCAATAAAATATTGGCCAAATAGCCGCTGCGACCTCGGCGGCACACCTCCATCCGATGGTCCAAATTTTTGATGACGCTGAGGCATAATTGAGGTTCTATGCCGTTAATGTGCCGAATTATCTCATCCTTGAGCTCTTGAATTGTTGCTGGCTTGTCGATGTACACCTTTTCTTTCAAATAACCCCAAAGAAAGAAGTCCAACGGTGTCAAATCACATGATCTTGACGGCCAATTGACATGGCCGCGACGTGAGATTATTCGGCCATCAAATTTTTCGCGCAAAAGAGCCATTGTTTCGTTAGCTGTGTGACAAGTGGCATATCGTCCACATCCATGTCTTCCAATTCGGGCCATAAAAAGTTCGTTATCATCTCATGATAGTGAAAACTATTCACAGTAACTGCCTGACCGCCCTCATTTTGGAAAAAATACGGCCCAATGATGCCGCCGGCCCATAAACCGCACCAAACAGTCACTCTTTGTGGGTACATTGGATTTCGGCAATCACTCTTGGAATGCCATTCGCCCAGATGTGGCAATTCTGCTTATTGATGAATTCACTGAGGTGAAAATGTGTCTCATCACTGAAGATGAAGTGCGCGATATGCATTTTGATTTGAACGCCCGTTTTCATAATAAGCCTGAATAAGTTTAACGCGTTGCTCGATTGTGTATCTTTCCATGGTTCAAATTGAGTTAATCTGAAATTGAAAAATGTCAAATGAAATGCAGAAAGAAACTTGACATTTGGGTGTGGTTTACATTCATCAACGGCCCTTAAAATTTGACCACCCTTTAGAAATGTGCATACGCATACATATATATTCATCCATATGTGTGTATATGTGCCACTGTACTTTGTATAGCCTTCTACGTACTTCTACTCGCACCTTCGCATTATCAGGTCTACCTGTAGCTGGCGGGAGGCGGTGGCGGTGACGGTGGCAACACCTTCAACTTTGCTGCTTTGTTGCTCTCGCCATTGGATTTGGCAATAAGATTGAGAAAATGCTTTTTGAAATATTTATAATGCGGTAAGCTGCGTAACAACATCAAGCAACAGCCATAACGGCAGGCACAACAAATACAACAAAGTTGCTTAGAAATGTCGCATGCTGCAGTTGCAATAAGGAATGCGCTCCATGTGGTTAACTGTAGTTGTTGGTAGGTTTGCCTCATCGCCTCAAAATGTTTGTGTTTTTTTGACTTTACTCAAAGTCAGTTTAGATGTGTTGGTTTTAATGGGGTTTTTGGCTATTGTTGCTGAGGTAACCATAGCATAAAAATGCCTTGTCATGCAAGCAAAAATGTTAAAATTCTAAGTTTGGGTGGTTCAATAATGTGGTGTGGAATGCTAATCTGCTGGAGTTCTCGTAAGTAGGCTATGGTTGAAAAGTGAAAGGAGCTGCCCAAATTGGCAATAGTGGAACACTTTTACCTGCTGCTTTCATAGCTTTTAAGGTTTTATTAGGTAAAGTTATGTTAGAGCTGCTCTAAGAGTTCACGCGGTGGCCCCAGATATTCGTTACGGTGTTCAGGAAAAAGTTTCCCTCTTACATCCTTCTTCTTCATCTTCTTGAAAGGTGCGATAGCCGCTTACATGATTTTGGCCGAGTTTAACAAATCCCGCCAGTCGTTTCTTTCTCGTGCTAATCCGCGCAAGATGGATACAACAAGTGAAGCTAAGCCTTTTTCAGCCGGATCTCTCCGACATAGAGGACGCCTCAACGGATATTTTCATCGTCAAAGCTTTTGTGCCATGCGTTAGGCCGGGCAGCATGAGAGCCTTATAAAAACTTTATACTCTCACACTTTATCATCAACATCATGGTCTTAACATCACAGTTCTCGGTGAGCCATTTCCGCCGTTACAATTCGCCTCCGCGTCACTCGGTCATCAGTTTTTCGTTTGATATCAGTTATACCCATAGCTCCAAAGTCGCCTACAATGTCATCTTTCCAACGTTTTCTCGTCCGGCCTCTTCTTCTGTCGCCTTACGGATTTGTTTTGACGATCTCTTTAAGAGTTCTACCGTTGCTCATTCGTAAAATGTAACCGCACCATCGAATCTTTTGCGCTTTAATGTACCTGATTACATTTGTACCCCTTATGTGAATGTGTCTAACGCGCCGTTGTACCGAATGCGGTAAGTATTGTCTTCAAGTCGTACAGCTTCATATATTTTTCTTAGAATCTTTCTTTCAAAACAAATTAACTGGTTCGTTTCATTTCTGCACCCGGACTTCGCACCCGTATGTGAGTGTAGGTCTTATGACAGTTTTGTAAATTCGATACTCACATTGTTCCATGTTCTTAAATCATACTAATCTTCTAACGAATCTAATCAGTCACGCTAGCGTAGGCTAATTTGTATGATTGCGAAATCCTTCTGGTGATGTGTGCTTCCGGGGCGCTCGAGGGAGCTTCCTTGGTTGGCAAAGCCTCGTCTCTCGAATGTTGCGGGCACAAGGTATGCCGGCTGTGAGACTTGACATTGCTTTCAGTCCTTTCTGCGCTAGCTGTCAGGCCGATGAAGAGAATCATCTCAGCACCTTTTCCTTTGATGCCCTGTTTTTACGGGGCTAAATTTTAGGTGTTTTGGCTCTTAATTCTTTGACACGCTTGCTAATGTAGCAGTCCTAGATAAGAGCCGCCTGCTGAATTTCATCAGTAACTTGAAGCATTTAACGCAAACTTAATTCCACCATCGTTCGTTCGTCATTTTCCCCTCATTCCCCTTTCGACCCCTCTGTTCTGTTCTTCCTCCTCTACTTTCATTTGGAATGATATCACAAAGGACGAATTTGATTTGCGTACAAGTGGGCCGTGCCTTCGAGCAATCGATTAACCTAACCTAAGGTGAAATTTACGGAACAACATCAAGACGCACGCCACAAACAGAGGGTCCGCACTGGCATTAGCAGTCTGTTAATTGGCGAAATGAAAGTCCAGAGTATAGCTTACAAGCGCGTGGAAGCATTTTGCAGAGAGTAAACGCGAAAAAAGAAGATCAGAACAGCGATTGTTTGTGAGCTCGAGCACCTTAAAGTAAATAAAGTTTTTGTTTATCGCTCCACTACTCCTTCCAATAATACTGGAAGATCGCGAAACGTCATGGAGGTGGTCATCAAAAGACTACAACGTAACGTGAAATGGTTAAAAAAGTAAAGAAGCGACTTGAGCGAAATCCCCGACGAAGTGCCACTCAAATGGCGAAAGAACTGAAAATTTCTGACCGTAGCATCCGCCGCATACTAAAAAAGATCTCAAAGTCAAGCCTTATAAGATCCAAAAAGCGCATGATTTCACACCAAATCAGCAACAAATCAGACTTGAGAGAGCGAAGGAGTTGCTTCGCTTGGACGAAAGCGGTCAATTTCCGAAGATTGTGTTTTCTGACGAGAAAATTTTTCATGTTGAGCAATTCTTTACCTCCCAAAACGATAGAGTTTATTTGAGGTAGGTATGAATATACGAGAATTTGAGTCCACCAGGAGGCAGCACCCGACACAGCTGATGGTTTGGGCCGCTGCAACCGCAGATGGGCGCTCTCCCAATAACAGACCATGGACGTTACATCAGAACTCGGCACCATCTTACAAAGCTCGAGTAAACCAAGAATAACTAAAAAAACAAAGTTCCGAACTTCATAACGTCCACACAATGGCTCTCAAATTCAACAGACGCGAATCCAATGGATTATTCTCTTTAGGCCATTTCGGAGAGTAAGATCCGAATTGAAAGTTTCACAAGTCTCGAGGCGCTGAAAAAAACCATTGTCCGCGAGTGGGACAAAATACCTGCAAGTCACATTCGAGCAGCTTGCGATTCGTTTCTGGACCATCTCAAGGCCATAGTCAAGACAAAAGGTGGTCATATCGAGCAAGAGTAAATTGATTCTTAATTTTGTATTATTTTCACACATTTTTTAATTTGAATTGAATAAGAGTAATTTCTCAAACTAAATTGATGGCATTTTTAATTGGTTACAGTCCGGGTGTCGGACCCTATAGGAGGAGGTGCTCGGCCAAACACATTTTGTATCTGCAGACTTTGTAGGGAAAACATCTACTGCTCTTGTGACGATTTAGGTAACCAACAACAGGTTTTCTATTACACCTGCACATGACAAGGGAGAGTTCAGAACGGTTTAACATTTTCGAGAGCTTGAGGCCAGATTTTGCCATGAAATACCCCAATCAATCAAAAGATCAAGCTAAATTGTTGTATGCTATTACAAGGAGATTTTGTCTCCATCAAGGTAGCTGACGATTGATTGGTGTAATATTTTGAAAAAGGCCATCATATACAGTGTGTGTCAGAAAAGTGCACCCTTTCTACAAAAGACCTTCAATTCAAGTAAATTTTAAATCGATCACCTGAATTTTTTGAAGTTGAGTTTCTAGGGAAACGGAACTTTAGTCTAAACCCAGACGTTGTTAGCATTTTACAGTCTGTGTCAGAAAAAAGTAACCGCTATTATTCAAGAAGTATAAAAGATATATATTTAAAAATTTGTTATATGAATGTGCAAAACTACGAGTCGCAATTACTCAATAAGCCATGTAGACTCCATCGTTGTCAAGTATAGCCTGGCCTCTTCTGCATGCTTTGAACCAGCTTTCCTGCGTAGCTAGTCAACAAACAGGACCAGATTTTGCGAACTTGACGCACGAGTTGCTGTAAATCATGCACTGACCTTCCAGCAAGATGTGTTTTCATGGTTCCCCACACATTTTCAATGGGGTTGGCGTCTGAGTACTGAGAAGGCCAGTCCATTACTGAGACACCACTTTCTTGTTTTGTTGTTTCCCAATGTGTTTTTCTGAGTGCAGTGGTTTTGTTGATGTGGGATGGTATGTTCGCCTCCTTCAATCGACGTTCGATGGTGTTGATATTCAAATATATTCCCTTTTTAGCAAGAGCTGAACGAGCTTGGCATAGTCCGAAAGAAGGGCTCCGCTTAAAAAGTTGGACGATCACTTTATTCTGGTCTTTTGTCGTCACTCGCTGCAAGCAGCGCTTGGAAAAGTCATCAACATTTTTGTACACTTTATACCACCGGTTCCACATCACAACAAACTTTTTTGATTTTTTAATTACTTTTGCATCCCCGGCGTAAGATAATTTCGGCCCTTTCTAATGCGTGCATAAAAATGACGCCGCCAAAGCCTTCGCGTACTTCTCACTCGTTTTTGTTTGGTTGCGTTTACGGGAAAGTTTCGAACGACGCTAAGCTGAGTTTGCACTGGCATCGTAGCCCTTGAGTGGGATTATTATGCAGCAAAAAGTAGAATATATTTCGTTCTGAAGTTACAAGAAAAAACCCGGTTCTTTTCTTCTGATACATTCTGTATTTTGAAGAATCGGACAACAATAAAGACTTCGCGTTCCCAGTGCGTTCGCAATTTGATGAGGAATGCCTGACTTCTGTTTGGATTATTTTTCAATATTTTCTTCTCACCCTCAATATTTTCTTTTAGTGCACTGGAGATGCAAAAATACTCGTTCTGCGGTTCTCGGTTTGTAAACATGCGAAATTGCTCTCAGTCAACGTTGAAGTCGAATGGGTGAATAGGCATATATAATATGAAATTCGCAAATACAAAGACTAAGAGCTACGTCATAGAATATTCGATTCTAGTGAAAAGTATCGCCACTTTGTTGCTGTGTATTATTTTCCCTATGCGCAAGAATAAAGGATTGGCTTTAAGTTACACTACCAACTACTCGTATTTGGAAAACTACAAACATTTTTGCTCTTATGAGATTTCAATGGAGCAAAAATAACTATGGCTTCTGTTAAGTTAGATGCTGTGTATTAGGGAACCAATAGCTGCTTAGTGATTTAAGAATATTCAGTTACTGTGGGAAATCAGCTACCTTGTCCACTTGTGATCTCTTTGTGAAATTCGACGGTCCGAGTAGTGTTGACTGACGCATTACTTAGAAAATTCATTTGTTTGCCATTTCATATGTTTCCATATAGCAGAACTTTCATTATGTGGATATGTCACATTCCCGTTAGAACCCATTTGCCATGCACATACATATATAAGTTCACATACAACTGCGCATAGCAAATACCAAAATACACAATGCGTACGTAGTTCAGTGCGAGCTTAGCTTTTGCTGTCACCTTAGGTTCATTTGCGTATTGGCAAAACCTCCACATGCGTACGTGAATATGTATTGACACACAAATACATATACAAATCTACACATATATGCAGATGACACAAACCCGAGTGCATTCGATTACATACAAGCGCACTGAACCATTTCCCCAACCGGTGATGTATTCCGATTGCATTGGATTTTTCTGGTGAAACAAATAACATTTTAGGGGTGTTGCTAGCAGAAGTCAAATTCGAAATTAAAGGTAAATTTTTAATTGTCTATTTTGAGATGCATCATAATATTGAAAAAAAATTTATATATATAAAAAATATATCATTATTTCTGATCGATTTTTCAAGCGTCTAAAAATTTTTCCTTAAGAATTTGTCAGACTTTAGAAAACCTATACGTCGCTTTTCTTGAAGAAGGATTTTAGTCATCCAGGTCTAGAGTTCCAGCGCGTTTGCCGAAGCTACTGAAACAAATTTCATTGAACTACGATGTAGTCCCATTCTAACCTATTTTGGACCACTCGATATACCGCCGCTTTGCGTGACTACGATTCGGTTGGTGCAGGATTCAATGTTGCCTTCAGACATGAAAGATTTAAGGGGGAGCCTCATGTAGAAGCCTTAAAATCGGTAATTTATTAAAGATACTTTTAAAGGTGTTAAATAATTATATTATTTTGAAGCTTTAACACAACTTTCGAGAGTACAAAAAAATTTTTTTTTCATTTTCTTTTTTCAAAATGGCGGCTCAGGCGACTCTTAATTTATCGATCTGAAACAAAAAATGAAATTTGTTTTTTTTGTATAACGCCTTAACGGAAAGGATGAACCTATGAAATTAAAAAACAAGTATAAAATTAATTATAAAATAAGCCTTTGGAAAAAAAGTCAGAATTTAGGGCTATTTTATTGACATTTTAACCCCTAAAACGTAGTTTATCAACGTGAAATATTTAAAATTTTAGGTTTATTCTTCCGATAGTAATATACAGAAAGGTCACACCAAACTTCAAATAAATCGGTCTATAACTTTCCGAGTTACAATACGAGCAGTTTTTAAAAAAGTCGTTTCGAGATAATTGAGTTTAAAGTTTGAGGTACAGGAGCGCGCGGACCGCTCTCTACCTAGTTAGTGGACTATCGAAGCTATAATATTGAGAATTTTGGCATGAAGATTTCACAGTATATTCTTAAGATACTATATTTTCAGATTATCGAGAAAAAAATCGAGTTTTTGAGGCTTCTATATGAGGCTCCCCCTCAATGATAAAAAACGGCATATAATTTTATGTACGATTTATATATTTATTTATTATAAATAATGCATATAAATAATAAAATCCGTGATATGTTAGTAATTTAGTTTGTAGTTTAGAAAATTGTTTCTTGCTTGACAAAGTTGGGAAAAGTTAAAATATATATTTAAGTAGAATCGAATAATCAACAGAAACGTCGATCTCTACTTAGAAATGCCATAACGATCAGTTTGAATAATCTTAACATTTTATCTTTGCATGCTTTGCTATTGCGGGTCTTAAATAGAAATATTTTACTTTTCACTGCATCAGCACAATTTAAGAATTTTTAAGGATGTATTTTTGCCACCAGTGGAACCTTTTGTCAAAATATAGCGACTCAATAAGAAAGCCTTTAAATCGTTGCCGTTTACTCCCATTTCCACTTCTTCTTTTTATTTTTTTTCGTAATTTATATTTTCCCATTTATTTTTATTTTCATTTTTCTTTCCTTTTACTCTTTCGTTTTCCTTTCCTTTTTTCGTTTATTTTTTATTTTCTTTCTCATTTTCGTTTTCTTTATTTATCCTTTTCCTTCTCTTTTCTTTTTTTTCGTTCACTTTAATTTTTCTCTTTCCTTTATTTTCCTTTTTCTTTTCCTTTTCTTTCCCTTGTACTTTTCGTTGCTTATTGTTTGCCTTTTTCCCTTTCTTGTTTCTTTCCTTTTACTTTTCCTCTTCCTTTTCCTTTTCCTTTTCCTTTTCCTTTTCCTTTCCCTTCTCATTATCCTTTTCCTTTTACTTTTACTTTTCCTTTTCTTTTTCCTTTCCTTTTACTTTTGCTTCTGCTTTTCATTCTCATTTTCCTTTTCCTTTTGCCTTTCCTTCTCCTTTTCCTTTTGCTTTTGCGTTTGCTTTTACTTTTCATTTACCTTTTCATTTTGCTTTTGTTTTTGCTTTTCAATTTCCGTTTGCGTTTGCTTTTCCCTTTCGCTTTCATTTTCTTTTCCGTTAGATCTTCCATTTCCATTTCCTTTTCCTGCTCCTTTTCGTTTCCTTTTTCTTTTTCTTTTCATTTTCCTTTTCTTTTTCCTTTCCTTTCTCCTTTCATTGTTTATTGTTTGTCTTTTTCCTTTTCTTGTTTCTTTCCTTTTACCTTAATTTTTCTTTTTCCTTTTCTTGTTTCTTTCCTTTTACTTTAATTTTTCTTTTGCCTTTATTTGTTTTTCTCCTTTTCTTTTAGCTCTTCAATTTCCTTTTCCTTTCCCTTCCCTTTCCCTTTCCCTTTTCCTTTCCTTTTCCTTTTTCTTTTCCTTTTCCTTTTCCTTTTCCTTTTCTTTTTCCTTTTCCTTGCTACTCATTTCTCTTTTCCTTTTGCTCTGCCCTTTCCGTTTCTTTTTTTTAATATTTCTTATTTTATTTGTCTTTCACTTTTTGTTTTTCTGTCGCTTTCTCTCTATCTCTATCTCTATCTCTATCTCTATCTCTATCTCTATCTCTATCTCTATCTCTATCTCTATCTCTATCTCTATCTCTATCTCTATCTCTATCTCTATCTCTATCTCTATCTCTATCTCTATCTCTATCTCTATCTCTATCTCTATCTCTATCTCCATCTCTATCTCTATCTCTATCTATCTCTATCTCTATCTCTATCTCTATCTCTATCTCTATCTCTATCTCTATCTCTATCTCTATCTCTATCTCTATCTCTATCTCTATCTCTATCTCTATCTCTATCTCTATCTCTATCTCTATCTCTGTCTCTGTCTCTATCTCTATCTCTATCTCTATCTCTATCTCTATGTCTATCTCTATCTCTATCTCTATCTCTATCTCTATCTCTATCTCTATCTCCATCTCCATCTCTATTTCTATCTCTATCTCTATCTCTATATCTATCCCCATCTGTTTCTTGCTTTTTCACTTCTCCTTTTTCACTTTCTCCTGCTCTTTCCTTTTTTCGTTTCTTCCTCTTTCTTCATATAAAGCTGTATATCCCCATTTCTTGCACATCGCTAATTGGCACATCGCTCAGCCAAGGTGTTGACACGTACCCAGTACGCAAACGCCAATTATATCCAAATAAATTCCTGCCGTTGGTTTTAAAATGTCCCTGTTGCCACTATTTCCTATTTAGTTATTGAATAAACTAAACTCATAAATCATTGCAATTGCTTGCAATTCATTAATCACTCCTCCAAACTGTCAGTCATTTGTCAGTTAGAGTGTCAACGGAAATGTAATACACGCACATATGCACGAATACATTGACAATTTTGAACCTTAGAGCCAGCCACTAACGATTGTGCAAATGTTTTGTAAGAGAACGAAAACGCATTTTACATGAGGAAATGTTGAGAAGACCCGAGGGTTTGATTGGTTTAATACCAGTGAATTTAAATAAATTCTATGATATTTTTTTGAAGATGTATCTTCTTGGGATAATAATGCTGATTTTCTGGAAGCTAAAGAAAGAATAATTCATTTGAGAGTTGTGAATGATTTTGCTGAAAGGGCTGTTAAATTAATCATAGATTTTAATGGACTTATTACTGAAGCTGAAGAAGAACAAAAACAGTCCTTGCTGCGCTGTGTCCATGAACATAGAAAATTGTATTCGGACTGTAAACAAAATACTCTAAAATGAAGTTACCCTGACTGACTATTATTACTTTATGTTTTTAATTAAATATAAATGTTCATCTCATTTAATTTTTATTTTCACTCACATTCTATATTTGACCATCTAACAGCATTAGCAAAAAAATTAGAGGGTATGCATTTCGAAATTAGAAAACAAAATTTTTGTCATACCCTAACATACATATGTATATAAATGTATACATACACACTCAGCGGCAAAACGATAGCACATCAACATTTTGACCAGTTTCGACTAGTTTGACTTTTTCTGTTTTAAATTTTCATTATTTTCGTATAAAAGTATGGTTGAATATCTAACAAAAAGTCTATAAATGCAATTTTAAAATTTTATACAAAAATTCCATAAAATCGACCCATATTAATTCTTATAATTTTTTTTAATTAGAATTTCTATAAAGATTTTTGGTATGCAGTTTTATAGCTTACAAACTTTGGCTTTAACAAAGTGCAACTTTGAAGTTGTTCTCTCATCTCGTTGAATTTTTATAATTTTTTTCTCCTTGAAAATATACACGACATTTTTTCTTATAAGGCGCAAATGTGCAACACCGTATGTTTGTAAATACGATAACGGCATATGTACTCGGACATAGTTTTGTGTGTGCACTTCTAGTCGTTATGTTTGACATTGGGAAATATTTACCCTGTCAGCCATTCAACCGATTGACGATAGACGAGCCAAACACTACCATTTTAGGAAGACAATAACCAGTGCCAAGTAAGCAACAGCAATTAAGCGTCCCGAGCACGTTTTATAGCCACTGCAATGATGGCTTAGTCGCAAATGGACTGTGTTTACGGTTTGTCATTTGGCAAAGCTGTTGACAGCTGCACAAACAAATTCAAAGATTTCCACACACACACATACACAAGTAATAGATGTAATTGCACATGTGAGCAGGTGTGTGTAAGTATGTGTGAGTGTGTGTGGGTGTGTGTGCTTAAGATATGCGCGCTTGAGTTAACTGAATGGCTTTGAATTTTGCAGATTGCAAAGTTCTGAGAAAAAGGAAATTTGGCGGAACTCGTAAACAGCTTATTTTCATGGTCCTTTGTTGTTTTTTTTTTTTAACAACAAAAATTGCTTATTTCACCTTCACGTAGATAAATCATATTCCACCACTTTATTTTTCTTTCAACTTAGAATATTTTTTTTATTTACTGAATAAATTTGGCACTCAGCTAAGTTTTTGCATTTGCCGTTAACCAATGAAGCGAATTTTGCAACCAAGTTTTGTGTGTTTATTTAAAAGCTCCAGCCTACACTTGAATTTTTTTCTGTTCTTTGTTTTATTCACCTGCCACCAAGCCACCAATTCGTATCCAATCACAACTGTTTCGATTAACTTCAAATACTTTTGCATGTATGTGCAAACAGGGTGGCCCAAGTGTATGCATCATTCTGAGTCATATTTTTTGGGGTAAGAGTGGCAGCTTTTTCTTCCTTCAAAGTGGTGACTTTCAGTAACGAGTGCCGTACGAGTATATCTACGCAGAGTGGAAGGACGGAGGATGGTTTTATGTGTAGAAGTCCACGTAAGTGGGGAAAGTCACTGATTGCCATTCACTTGCGTGCGCTCAAGGCGATACTTCTCCGTATGGTCCAAGAAGTTCACATCTTGCAGACTTAGCTCAAGTACCCTCTGGTTGGCTTCCAAACACCCGTTCGAGAGCGAGCTAATGTGCGAAGGTGAAACAATACAAGATAGCTGGTTGGGCGCTGGGTTGGAGACCCGCCACGTAAAAATCCCCGAACAAAGCCTCGGATGAGAACTGCCTATACATAATGATGAGGACCACTGCGAATGAACTAAAGGTTACGATTTCAGGGTAAGCACCGGGAATGCTTGGTCTCTTAATGGGGAAGGGCCTCTGCTTGGCTGGTTGATGCCCTCGTGAGAACAAAGGCTGACTAAAGAACCATTCAAGAGAAGCGATGGACGGAGCAAGGCAAGAAGAGTATTGGACCTTACGACGTCTACTACAGGTACTATGTAAAATAGCGCAAACTCGGTGTTGGATTTGTTGTGGGAGAGAGACTTCGTCGCCAAGTACTGTCGTTCACTCCGGTGGACGAGTGTCCACAATAATCCGCATTAAAGCGTGATTTTTCTACATCTCGCTCAATTGCGCCCATGCCCCGACGGAAGAGAAGGACGATGCGATGAAAGATTCCTACTATGCGCGCCTGGAATGTTCCTATGAGCTCCCGCCACGACATAAAAATCGTACTTGGCTACTTCAACGCCAGGGTGGGCAAGGAGGGAATTTATGGCCCTACAGTCGGAAGATTCACGAACTGATTGACGCCACCGGGGCCCGAAACATAGTAGTCTGCAACCCCAGATTCGAGCAAAAGAAGATACACCAAGCTACGTGACTGTCTCCTGATCGAAAAATGAGTCGCTTTGCACTGAGAAATACTAGAAACTTACGAGTTAATAACGCGGAAGAGAGGGAGATATCAACATTGCTACTGATAGTCAAGCCTCGATCAAGGCTCTGACGATGTCATGGCGTAGATCGAAACAACTCCACTCCTGTAAGGAGGATTTCAAATCTCTTGTGTGTACAGGTAGCATTTCTCTGATCTGAGTCGCAGGGCATAGGAAAAGGAGGGAAAAGAAATGGCTGATGAGTTTGTTGGGAAGGGGTTAATTGAATTGATCTTAGAGATCTCCTACCCGGTCATCGGCATCCCCATGTCTATTCTTTAAGAGAAATTGCACAACTTATTTCTCACGAAAGCGCAGATCATATGAAGTTCCATTTCTTTGTGTGCTATTTCGAAATTCCTTTGGCCTCAGTACAATAGACGCAGAACACAGATAGCCCTAGCGACTCCACGTCATTCAATGCCCAAACTTTTAGCTGTGTTCACCGGTCATTGGACGATTGGCACTCATGCAGAGGAGCTGGGTTTACCATTTTATTCCTACTGCAGAAGCTGTGCGGACCTTTCAGAGAAGGAGACTTATGAGCACTTTTCCTGTAAATGTCCTGGCTTAGCAGCAAGACGATTTAGGTCACTGGGTGCTCCATTCCTCGACAGCCTGGAGCAGTGCTCCAACCTAAATCCCATCAAACTCCTCCGTTACATCAACAGTTCTAGTTGGTTGCAGATATCTGCCCGTTGGAGGTCTCATAATCGTATCAAAATGGTACTTCTGTGAGTATTGCTCACCACCTCCAATAGTTCCGACTTAAACATTATTGAGATCGGATAATAACCACGCCCTACTTCTAAATTATAATAAAAGTAATAAGAAGTGGCACGTACAGCCTTTTTTGGTTACTTGGCCAACTTATTTCTCAGGAAAGCTCTTATTTGCAACGTGGTCTTGATGTTTTTCCACAAGTGGAGGGACCTACAGATTTAAAATGACTCCAAACGGCAAATGGTTTTTATGAGGAGCTTTTCATGGCAGAAATACACTGAAAGGTTTGCCATTCATGCGCGGAGATTAGAACTTACGTACTCCGAATGGACTCTACTGTTAGGAAAAACATTTCATTCAAAACCCCGGGCTTTACCATTCGGCTCCAACCCATTCGGTTACGGTGGACATTTTGTTATATCCTAAGTGCAAATTTCCCCCTGTTTTTCAGAAATTCTTTTTCTCACTTATTTTTTTTTATTTTTAAAAAGCATACCTCCTATTTAGTATACCCTGTATTTCTTCCGGTTCAAAGAATCTTTATATAATACAGTAACAGTAGCACAAAGAAAATTTTTGAGTGCCATGAACAAAAACAAACAAACAAAAATAAGAAATAAAAATACGAATCCTGAATAGTCGCACATGATATTTCTCTATTGTCTGAAATGAGTGAAGGAAGTAAATAAGCACAGAGAGAGTAAATAAATCGTGAAACATACATACATACATACATATATGTATGTAGATATTTAGTTATGTATACATTGTGTTTTATTCAGAAATTATCTGTGCAGTAAGCGTTAACGTGGGCCAGTTAAAGTTACGAGTTTTGTTTTTTGTTTATTTTTTTATTAAAGGAAAATAAAATCTGAAATGATGAACCTATTTCTTAGAAACTATTAGGCCTTTCACACTGCTGTACACAGTGTTTATGGAAAATTTTATTAACTTTCTTAGCTTTCACTAAGTGTTAAGATTCTTTAACTAGTTCCTCAGATATCCGTGATTAATTGGAACCACTTTTGTTAGTGCGCCAATCAAGTTTGGTACCTGCACTCTTGTTTCCTCGAAAATTTTTGTAAAGATGTTATTGATAAATAGTTTCATGATTTAAATTTGTTACCACAACTGATTTGTTACTAGGAAAACCTATTCATGACACGAAAAAAACGGCAGCTGAATCGCATTGAGAGGTACAAAAAGTTTATGGAGATGCTGATTTAAGTGAAACAACGTGCCGAGATTGGTTCCGTCGCTTCAAAGACGGTGATTTTAATGTTGACGACCGTCCGCGTGCAGGAAGGTCAAAAACCCTCGAAGATGTTGAATTGGAAGCATTGCTTTATGAGGATCCGTGTCAAAAGCATGAAGAGCTTGCTTCAGTATTAGGAGTTACCCGCCACCAATCCATTTCCAAGCGATTGCATGCTTTTGGGAATGATTCAGAAACAGGGGACTTGGGTTCCTTATGAGTTAAAACCAAGACCAAGGGATGTTGAACGTCGTTTTTTCGCCTGTGAACAACTGCTCCAGCGGCAAAAAAGGAAGTGGTTTTTTCAGCGCATCGTGAAAGGGTGATGAAATCGAATGCATTGTGTTGTTTATGATATATTCTCTTGTAACTGTTACGATATTGTAGTAGCAATCTCGGGGAATTACCTTTCAACATTATGTGATCTCCAAAAAGATGTAAGAGTCGAAGAAAAAACGGATCTTAGTAGAAAAAAACCGATCTTAGTAGGAAACATAAAACACCTGTTCTTCAACAAATACTCCAAGGAGGGAAACCACTTGGAGTAATAGAAAGGGCAAAATATCTAGGACTTGTACTAGATAGGAAGCTAAGTTGGGGGGCTCACAGTCGCAGAGAGAGTAAGCAAATCTGTGATGGCGTTGTATTCCTGCGGAAGGCTAATTGGAAAGAGATGGGGATTGGAACCCAGAATGATAAATTGGCTCTACACAACAGTGGTTAGGCCAATTCTTTACTATGGTATTGTAATATGGTGGAATGCCCTTGAGAAGGGTGTGAACATCAAAAACCTTGACAAGGTTCAAAGACTAGCATCTGTTCTGATAACCGATACGATGTCAACCACACCATCGAAAGCATTATATGCGACATTAAACCTCCTTCCGGTAGATCTGCGGGCAATATATAACGTGCGTCAATAAGGCTGAACACTCTAAGTAAGTGGTCGAACACGGATTATGGTACCGGTAACATCCTGGCTGGCACTTTGGGGCTTCCCGGACTGGTGGACTATGCACTCCCGCCTATACTTGTCATTACAGCGTTTACGACCCTCCTACCCTCAAGACAACAGTGAGAACGGGACGATGTAAGACAGGGCGAGTTCATCCATTTGTACACAGATGGCTCAAAGCTCGAGGGCATGGTGGTGTCTATTCCGAACAAATGAGGATCGCTTTCAGTTTTTGGCTCGCCTACTACTGTGGTGTCTTTCAGGCTGAACTGAAGGCAATAATGAAAGCGGCGATAATGGAAGAGTGTGATACGATATCTTGAGATGTTATCTACATTTTCACGAATAGCCAGGCAGCGATAAAATTCCTTAAAAAGCAGTCGGCAATCCATAAGTTGGCGATGAAATGCAGCACATCTCTTAATGAGATGGCTGAGTCATTTCACCTAAACCTAACATGTGTTCCTGGCTATCGCGACATTGAGAGTAACTGTAGAGCCGATGAACTAGCGGGACTCGGCACCAAATTGAGCGGTAAGTACATAGACAATGACATAAGCATACCCTTAGAACATATATCGTATCAGCAGGGGTTCCTCAAGGATCAGTTCCGGGCCCACTGCTATGGAACCTAATGTACGACGGGGTTCTAAGACTGGATATGCCTCCTAGTACTAAAGTTATTGGATTCGCGGATGACATCGCGGTGGTAATGGTAGCAAAACATATCCACGAAATTGAGAGGATCGCCAGCGAATAAGTAAGCAGGATCAAGACTTGGCTAAGGTCTATGAAGCTGGAATTAGTTGAGCATAAGACCGATGTAGTTCTAATAAGCAGCAAGAAGATAGTAGAAACTATAAATGTAAATGTTGGGTCTGTAACCATTAGTTCAAAACCCGCTATAAAATACCTAGGAGTGATGGTTGACAGCCGTTTAAACTTCAAAACGCCCCTGGAATACGCTGTGCAGTCCTGCCTATCGCGAATCATGCCAAATAATGGCGGACCTAGGCACAGCAAACGAATGCTTTATAGCAGGCTAGTCAGTTCAGTTCTTTTGTATGCCGCACCGATCTGGGCTGATGCACTGAACTTAAATAGCTGCAAACTGACAACCGTCTATCAGCTAAGCGCCTTGCGAACTATATGCGGCTTCCGTACAATTTCGGACGATGCTTCCTTCGTTATAGCAGGGCTAGTCCCCGTAGACATTTTGGCGAAAGAAATGCAGAGAGTGTATACGTATAAGGCTATCTGAACACGACGGTAGAGCAAGTCGTAAAACTATTGCAGAAGAAGAAAGACGTCGTTCGATCGCCCACTGGCAAGACCGGTGGAACAGAACAACGAAAGGTAGATGGACGTATGGGCTAATACCCATACTTACGACGTGGTTAGAAAGGAACCATGGGGAAACAAACTTCCATCTAACCCACGGAGTATTTCGAAAATACCTCCATAGATTCGGCCATGACAGTTCCCCAAACTGCCCAATCTACACGGATAGGGAAGAAGACGCTGATCACGTCTTGTTCCAATGCCCACGCTGTACTCGCGAAACTTATGGTATTTTAAACGGAGAAAATATTACAGATTTTATGCTAAAATCGAGCGATAACTCGAAGCGAATCTCCGCGCATGCAAAATATATCCACAATGATCTAAAATGCACGGAGGTTCGTAGACGAAATAACTAGCAGCCTATGAGCTAACGAGCCTCGTGAGGTAATTCCTTCTTGGACAGTTCCTTGGGGAGAGTGGTTGATAGTGGAGAGGTGTTAAGTACGTAGGTGTAGCTGTGGGGCTACAAGTCGTGCGTACTGCTATGCTGGTATAGCAGTACTCATGAGGGTTCCCTTTTCACGGGCGCCATCCCGGAACCAAAAAAAACTCTCAAAAACATGTAAACTTTCTTACTTATCCATGAATAAATCGTAAGCACAGTGAACGAAAGATGGCGCAATGAAGCCACCTGCAAAGTCGCCCGTCAACTGTGGCCGACTCTAAATGCTAAACGCACAGAATCTCCGCTAAGCCAAAATAAACACAGTTTTAGCACACTGATCTTAGTCATAGAGGGGCACTGCCTAATAGGTAGACGCGACCAAAGGATGGGTGTGCACACAGATGACTTGTGCAGAAGTTGTCTAGATGAGGACGAGGAAGAGACAATCTCGCACCTACTGTGACACTGTCCTGCTCTATTCAAACGCAGGTTTACTATTCTGGGTAAACAATTTTTTAAAGAGTTGGAAGATCTCAGTTCTGCAGAAATCAGAGATATTCTAAAATTTTTGAAAATCACACACTGGTTTTAGGAGAGATAGGGACAAACTCACCACGCGGCATCACAATGGGCTATGAGCCTGAGTGTGTCTCACAGGATAACCGCTTCAACCTAACCTAACTAACGATCTGTACATGAAAAGCAAGAAAAATATTACATTAGGGTTAGGCCTTGCGCTGCGGAACGTATCTTCGATGTCAAAGACGTAATTTTTGAACTTTGCAAAACATTTCCGTGCTTTAGACTTGCCTATGACACCTTCCCCATACCCGTCGCAAAAGTCCCGGGCTGGTTCGGCAGCTTTTTGACTTCAATGAAAAGCAAAGAAGAGCTGGTGTCGAAAATGTTGATTTTTGCCTCCTGAGTATTCTATTTCTAAGACTCAAAACTAATAAAAAATTTAATAACTTAAAAATACAATTAACATAGTTTTGTATATAGTCTCAATTGGAATAATTTATAAAAAAATTAGTATATAAAAAACAAATACATCCGCCTGCGGGCAAAAAGTAGGGTGAATTTATTTATCAAACTTCGCGGGACTAAAATTTCGCTCTTGTTATTTTTTTCATGAGTTGCCAGCACTGTTAATAACATCTGGGCCAACTTTCATGTGAATGTCATTATCAGTAATATATTTACGCTTGTGTTTACCAAACGACCAAGAGTGCATTTTTCGATTTTTACAATGTCTGATTTGATTGAGCAGAGAAGTGCCATCAAACTTTGTTTGTGGAATGAAATTTTGGCTGCGGAAACAATTAGCATGTTGCAGAAGGCATTTGGTGATTCGATCATGTCGCAGAAAAATGTTTATAAGTGGTACAAAGACTTCAAAGAGGGTCGAGAACGTGTTGATGACTAGGAGCGCTCCGGACGACCATCGACGTCAACAGATGACCAACACGTCAATAAAGTGAAGGAGTTAGTGCTCAAAAATCGTCGGTTGACTGTTTAAGACCTTACTGATATGATCGGAATATCAGAAGGATCGGTGAAAACCATTTTGAAAGACCATTTGGGCCTACGAAAAGTCAAATCTCGTTTGGTACCGAAAACTCTCAATTTCTTGGGAAAAAGTCGTCGCGTTGATGTGTGTGAAACAATGCTTTCAGACTATCAGGATAAGCTCAAATGCATTATTACGGGAGATGAGACTTGGATTTATGCTTACGACCCTGAAACAACCGACCAATCAAGCGAATATCGTGCTAAAGGCGAGGCCAGACCGAAAAGAGCACGTCAAAGTCGTTCAAAAATAAAGGTCATGATGACAGTTTTTTTCGATTTTCGTAGTGTGGTGCACTATGAATTCCTTCCACCTGGCCAAACTGTTAATAAGGAATATTATTTGAGCGTTATGCGTCGTTTACGTGAAGCAATTCGTCTAAAAATACCAGAATTATGGCCCAACAACTCTTGGTTTTTGCATCACGATAATGCACCGTCTCACACTGCACTCGTTCTTCGTGACCATTTCGCCAAAAATTGCACGCATATCGTTCCGCAAACATCGTATTCGCCTGATTTGGCTCCGTGTGACTTCTGGCTATTCCCAAAACTCAAGAAACCACTCCGGGGAAGGCGTTTCGAGTCGATTGAGGAGATAAAAGCTGAATCGAAGACGGTGCTGATGGCTATACCGGAAATGGACTATTTGCCATGTCTCGGGGATTGGAAAAATCGTTGGCATAAGTGTATTTCATCGAGAGGGGATTATTTTGAAGGGGATGAAATTGATTTACAAGAATAAATAAAGATTTTTCATTTTACAGCCAAATTCACCTTACTTTTTGCCCACAGTATATATATGAATATTCTCAAAATTTTTGATATTGCCCAGGAGAATCAAAAAATAAATAAATTAATGTCTTGCATTAACATTTGTAGTTTATTCCTCTAATTGTGTTTGTGTGTCTACCAGAAACAAATATTTGCGTGAATAATTATTTGTTCAACATTTGTAAAACAATCTACATATTTTTTCACCGAAAGTGTTTAACGTAATATCATTAAAGCTTATTAAATTTCCTTATTTTCGCATTTAAGCTGCTTTTTTTATCTAAATATATTTATTTCCCTCGTCCTTGCACAAACTCCTACATACTTTGTGGTAGCTACACGCATACTAACGCACTATGCCACATACATACACATTCACTGTACACGAATGGGGGTACACCTTGAACGCATTTGTTTTTCCATAGCTATTTTTTTGCTTTTTTCCCCTTTAGTTTTTACGCGTACGCAAAAAATAGATTTTTTCCGGAAATGTTTGCTTGTAAAAATTTTCCGCAGTGACCGCACGGTCGGTTGGACAATCAACCGGTCGAGCGGCTCAGTTCGGCTTGGCTCGGCTAACAGCAGGAAGGTGAAATAAAATGATTTATTATGTTCTCTCTTCCTAGCTGACATTTTACTTTTTCATTACCTTGATTTATTTTTTTTTTCTCTTTTGTTTTTTGTTTTTGCACAACTTCCAATTTCAGTTAGGTGACAGCTGCAATTGCCGCTTAGGACAAATGAAAATACGATTTTTGCGACAGTAAAATAGCCAACCACAACAACTACTACAATGGTTAGCAAACTGTCGCTGGAATAAATTACAGTCCAAGTAATATTTGTGCTCGCTATATGAGCGTTGGGCAGAATTGTAATAAAACGATTATGTGAAGTGGGGAGGGCATATAAAATGCTGTCGTCAGAGTGATACACATTTTTTGGTCAATTCAAAGGGTTATTTGCAGCCATTGCGCAAATAAACACATAACAGGGGATTTGATGAAAGATTGTTGGTACCTTTTTACGACTCTTCCACAACCACATTGATGCATCTTGGATAATGTTTGAGAGAGGTTGTGAGGAGAGAGAGAACTTGAACCTATAATAATTTTTGAATTGTCTGGCCCTCTAATATAAAGGGTGGTTAAATTTCAAGGGCCGATATTGAATGCGAATCACACCTAAACGTCAAGTTGTTTTCTACATCTGGTCAGGCAGCTGGTCAGGCAGTTACTGTGAATAGTGTTCGCTATCGTGAGATCATAACGAACTTTTTATGGCCCGAATTCGAAGATATGGATGTGAACTGTTTGTGGTTTCAACAGGACGGTGCCACTTGTCACACAGCTAACGAAACAATGGCTCTTTTGCGCGAAAAATTTGATTGCCGAATAATCTCACGTCGCGGCCATGTCAATTGGCCGCCAAGATCATGTTATTTGACACCGTTGGACTTCTTTCTTTGGGGTTATTTGAAAGAAAAGGTGTACGTCGGTAGGCCAACAACAATTCAAGAGCTAAAGGATGAGATAATTCGGCACATTAACGGCATAGAACCTTAATTATGCCTTAGCGTCATCGAAAATTTGGACCATCGGATGGAGGTGTGCGCCCATTTGGCCAATATTTGGTTCATACTTAATTGAAACATACCAATATTATCATAATAAGGAGAAATGATAATAATTTCCTAAAAAAATTGTATTTGATTTAAAATCAACACCGGCCCTTGAAACTTAGCCACCATTTATTTGTGAAAATATCGGCACTTTGTATAAAATATATTCATATGTATATAAAATAAGTATTTCTTTTAAATATTTATGTTATTCCTCTGAAATTTTGTGAAACTCACTAAGTGCTGCAGTTCTTTCATTGTGTGAGTGTGTGCGGTTAGTTGTTCCTGTACTTGATCAACACCTGCTTCACAGATAAAATAAAAGTAATCGACAATAAATAATCCAACAAGAAAAGCTGCATTCCCCTAAATCCTCCTCTCATGCTTGCATCAGTTATGTTCGAGAGAACGGAAAAGAAAATGGAAGAGCAGAGAGACTCAATCATTCAACAGCTAAAGAGAGCGAAATGCAGAAGATAGCGAGCCAGTTGGTTGTTGAAACGGCAAATTTGAAGCTGATAATAACTGCTATTGAAAAGAGAGTGACGGCTATTGAGAACAGGTGCGCAAAATTTCTGCCTCTTCGCAGTTTACTAAACTCTGCTCAGACTCAGCTCAGTGCTCTTGAAAAGCAGTGCAGTTTCAGCAAATGTAATATTAAACGGGATCACTCCAGTGGCTGTTGAGTGTTGTTTGCCTAAACTTTTCGCTAAGGATTGCGGTGCAGCTCAGCATAAACCTCTGCCTTTGTGTGATACTTTCCGGCTGTATGGCGCAAAAGCCAAAAAGGAGGAAAAAGCAGCAACAATTGCCTTACAGTTGTTAAACTTTGCTCTGTACATGTTCGCAATTAACATAAACTTTAATATCGATTCCAAGTCCAGCCGTTCATGGTGAACAGATTTTTAGAGGTGTACTACCTAGCAGACCGTTATTCGGCTTTGAGCGAATTTAACAGATATGCCGACGTCATTCATTTTGTTTTTCACTAAGCTAAAGCTAAATTTTGTGAAACACCAAACGAATGACGTAGAACCCAAAGTTCCCCTCAAAAATTTTTTCTTCACCATACCTAACGAGCACCCTGGTATGTATTATCCTTGCGGAATTTTTATAAAATATAATATTTATTACGTGAAGTGATGTCGTATGCTTCAGAGCTTAAGAAAGAAAAAAAATTAACGTTTCACAAAACTTTTTTTTAGTAAAAATTAAAAAAAAAAATTTACAATAAAAAATTAAAAGATGCGATTATGATACCACAATTCCTTGGGCTACAAAACTGCATATAGAGAATATTTCTAAAAATTCTGAATAATAAAAATTGCGTCTAGCGTAGTACACATAACAGAAGTTAAACAAACAAAGAAAGAGGGAGAGACCCGAGAGAGAATGAGAGAGGGAAAGAATATATATCTAAATAAATTCCCAACATTTGCAGAGAATTCAAATAGACAAAATATGCAAAAAACGGAGAAGGGCCGACCGGTGTAGGTAAACGCCGGATACAAACCATGGCAACAACGCGCACTAGTCCGAGTGTTAATCACTCGCGCAAACGCAGCGATTCCAGGACCGCAATAACGGCACAAATTACCGGAAGGCAATACCAACAAATTCGACGCCGGAATGGATAGCACTTTATAGTACGCACTAGCACTAGCCAGGAAAAAAAAATAAGCGCCAAAAAGTAGGAACCAAAAAAAAAAAACGCCCAAAAAAATGGGGACCAAAAACGCCTCAAACTGTAGGCACCAAGGAAATATAACGCCAAAAAGTAGGCACCAAAAAATATTTCCTACAAGTTTGCACCAAAAAACAAGCGCCAGAAAGTAGGCAGTGTTATTTCTCACTAGAAATTAGCAACCTCAAGGAAAAACTCAGGAAAAATAGCCTAAAGTGTATCTAAGATATACATATATCAGGTATAGCTCTTCTCTCCTTTTCCTCTACGTTATATCTTTTCTCTCTCTCGCGGAACGAAAATGCCCAAAACGTTGCATCGGCTTGAAATTTTACTCTTCATTCTCGCTTGCTCGAAGTTTCACTTCACAAATTAGCGTTTCACAAAACTTTGTTTTAGTAAAAATTAAAAAAAAATTACAATAAAAAAATTAAAAAGTGTTTTTTTTTAAATTAAAAAATTAATTTTCTTTTTAATTTCGACTGCTTGAAAAATATAAAAAAATTGGCCGGTTTGATTATTTTATAATAAAAAAATTAATTTTTTTTTACTTCGTCGGATGCTTGGTTTTGTTTATTATAATTACACTTCAAAGTAAGTGTGGAATTTGATATTTAAATTGTTTCTAAACTTTTCATGGAGAGATTAAATTTCATGCTTGATTTGAATCTTGAATGCGGTACCAGCTGGTGGTAGCAGAGGAAGAAGAAGGCCACCTCTGCGTTGGAAAGATCAGGTGGAGAAGGAATTGGCTTTATTTGGTGTGCCCAACTGGCGTAGGTTAGCTCGAGAAAAAAAACGACTGACGCACTTTGTTAAACTTGGCCAAAATGGCGTAAGCGGTTATCGAAGAAGATTTTATATTTACAAAAAAACACGGCTAAAATATATACCTGAACTTGAAAGACCCTGCATGTATACTGCGTTTTTCAATTCAATGTTATATTTAAGTATTATTTTTAAATTTCAATTTTGATTTGCTAATAAGCCTCAGATAGAAAATCGACTCGCTTAGTTTCACTAAAAGCTCCTTTTAATTTTTTTCTTTCCATTTCTCATCTATCATTTTATTTTAAATTGTTTTTTGCTTCTTTTTTAATTCCTTTTCCTCTAATTCTTATTCCATTTGGTTTCATATGTATGTATGAATGAAAATTTGTACCAAATGTATGTGTGTATATCAACATTTATGTGTGTATGTATTTGTGCATTATATTAATTTCTGCAGCGCTCATTTCTTTGCACTGCTATTTTGCTTTAATTTCTGTTCGTCTACATATTTTTGCTTTAGCTTTCGCAATACCTACCTCCTACTCTACTACTCTCATACTCTCCCACCTCCCAACTCCTACTCACCTACTTACCCACTCTCCTACTCACCTATAGTACTCTCCTCCTTTCTCTTTTCTCCTTGGCAAATATAAAGTTGCACGAGAAAATAAGCAACGC
The DNA here is from genome assembly GCA_037575425.1 of Anastrepha fraterculus. NCBI lineage: Eukaryota > Metazoa > Arthropoda > Insecta > Diptera > Tephritidae > Anastrepha > Anastrepha fraterculus. The sequence continues at coordinate 99,028 of JAYXIM010046381.1, forward strand.
AACGAAATTGAATTGTTTAATTTTGTAGCTTTTTGTAGCGGTCGACTGGCTGTTCTTCCTGCAAAGAGCGGACTGGCTGGCCAGTGGACACGAGCACGTACCTACATGCATACATCCATACATACACCATTGCCTTCTTGCATTGTCTTAGATCCAATGCTCGCAGTCGTATTGGCTCTGCTAAGTATTTAATTTTGTATTTTGTTTGTTCTGTGCTTTTGAATGTTTTGGAAAATATTTGCAATGCGATTAAAATGTGGCGATTTTCAAGTGGTGCCAATATTGATGCTTCTTGATTATTTTGAACAATATTTACTTGTTTGCACTGTACACACAAACTAATATTGAATGTATTTCATGGACTTAACAAGGATTTATGAATTTAGAAGAGCGTGCAATGTTTTCAAAGTAATTTAAGGTGGAATAAAAGTTTAGTACTATGGGCTTTTACTGATTTTCTTGACGTTTATTTGAGAAAAATTGTTTGGTTTTTAATGCGTCCTCTGAAAATGTATGTAGAGCTCGAAAGGAATTGAAGTTTGCTTCAAGTCTTTAGAAAAATGGTATACAATTTTTAAGGTTACTAATTAGAAATGCCAGGTGAGGGCAAGTACTTCTCCCGTTGGTGCTTCCAATGTAACGAAGTTCTTCCTCTTTACCTGCTACCACCCTCAGACATCATATCGAATACTTTCAGAGGTGGTGTGTTTGTCTCCACTCTTACGACAGGACTAACCAGCGGAGCTTTTGAATGTGCATATTTGCGTACAGTTCATCCCTCCATCGTTTTCGATATTCGCCTTCGCCAACGCGCAAAGCTACGATGACGAGTTAGACACATTTATCAGTGGTGCAAATGCAATCAGGCGCCTCAAAGCGTAAAGGATTCGATGTTACGGTTACATTTTACGAATGAGTAACGGTAATACTCTAAAAAAGATTTTGAAAACAAATCCGCAACAGAAGAAGAGGCCGAGAAAACGATGAAGATATGACGTTGATGGCGATTTTGGAGCTATGAGCATATCTGATATCAAAAGAAAAGATGATGACCCAGTGACGTGGAGGTGAATAATAACGGAATGGAATAATTCACCCCGAACTGTGATGTTATGATGATGATGATGACCGCACAAAGGTCCTTACATCCTCCGCACAATCTTTCACGAATCGAATAATCTAAGTGCCATCGCATCAGACGTTGTTACCGTCCATGCTTTTCCCCCATTCAACAGGTCGGTATTGAGGAGAGGCTTATAAAATGTGATTTTCGCTCGTCGAGGGAGGACTTTATTACTCAATTGCCCACTTAGTCCAAAGTAGTACTTGTTAGCAAGAGAGCTTCCCCCTTGAGATTTCAGAGCTGACGTTTTTATCTTGTTGATGCTGGTTCTCAAGTAGACGGAGATCTTTACTCATTACATTACTTCCCCCAAACATGTTTATGTATACATGAATTTATGATATTGGCTCTGGCACTCGTTACTCGGTGTTGACGGAGCTCATTTGCGGTGGCCGTCTTGATATTTTTCTACAAGTGAAGGGACTTTGAGTTTTATGCCGCCTCCAAATGGCAGTTGGCTTTTCATGAACAGCTTTTTCATGGCAGTAATACACTCGGAGATTTGCCATGAGCGAAATCCGCCGCATACTGAAAAATGATCTCAGAGTCAAGCTTTATAAGATCCAAAAAGTGTCAATTTCAGAACAATGTGTTTTCTGACGAGAAAATTTTTCAAATTAGGCAATTCTTTAACTTCTAAAACGATAGAATTTATTTGAGAGACCGTTCAGTCGAGAAATTAAGTCATTGATTGGCCACCAGAAGGCTGCACCAGCCACAGCTAATGATTTGGGCCGCTGTAACCGCAGATGGGCGCTCCCTCTTCATAACGTCCACACAATAGCTCTCAAATTCACCAGACGCGAATCCAATGGATTATTCTTTTTGGGCCAATTTGGAGAGCGAGTTCCGAACTAAAAGATTCACCAGTCTCGAGGCGCTGAAAAAACCCATTGTCCGCGAGTGGGCCAAAATACCTGCAAGTCACATTCGAGCAGCTTGCTATTCGTTTCAGGGCCATAGTCAAGGCTTAATTTTGTATTATTTTCACACATTTTTTACTTTGAATTGAATAAAAGTAATTTCCCAAATTTAATTTATGGCCCTCTTAGTTGGTTACAGTTCGAGTGCCGGACCCTATACCCTTTCCAACACGCAAACGCGCCTTTTCTTTATACCCAGATAAAATTGAATTTCAAACACAAGATGCACCACCCTGTCTATTTCCAAGCCAGTTCCAATCACTTGCTTACAGGAAATTGCAATTTCAAATAGAAATCCCAAAGAAGACTATTTGTATATACAATTTTCAATGAAAACAGAAAATGTTTGCTGCACCAACATCCATTGGAGTTACACGCCTCAATCAATCTCATTGTCAGTTTAATTTTTCAACCTTCAAACAAATGCTTCATTTCCTGCTGAATTAGCAGCTCCGCCGTTTTCTCCATTTTCTCCATTTTGCACCTACAAAATATATACTTTTCTGTTACTTTTTCTTTGCGCCTTTCTTTTCCTTTACCACTACATCGATGTATCACAATGACTTGCGAAATCTCCTCGTTTTAATTTTTTATTTGCGCAGTTCTTCTTTCCCATTCGCTGGCTATTTGATTAACTTTGTTCTTGCTTGGTTGCACTTGAGACCAAATTAACACCTTCGCGAATAACGGCATTGCAGTCCATCATTAGTACTAATTAAAATAATTGCAGTTTGTGCAAAAGTGTATTTGTTTTCGTTTTTTTTTTCCATCAGAAAAGAACGAAAATAATGAAAGTAATTTTTATATTGAAGCTCCTCCTAGAAATAAATTAGAAAACTGATGCTGAGAAGGTTGGGTTTGGTAGATGAATAAGTATATAGATAGAGAGATAGAGGGAGACAACCAGTAATACAAGGTGGCGCAAAATTAATCATCGAATTGATGTTTTTGAATAACTTTTCTACTACCGACGTTTTCCGAAAATGAGACATCCTCTGCAAATAATCACTAATTAAGGGTTTTTCAATTGGCGCGGGTCGATTTTGCCGCCCTGTGGCAGCCATTTTGTTTTGGTGACATCTGTCAAATATTTTGTTTATTATTCAGTTGTTTATGCCAAATCATCATGGCAAGTTACACGATTGAAAGCACGTTCAAATGATAAAACTTTATTATCAAAACTAGTGTTCATTAACGCAAACGTTGCGCGCATTGTGCCCATTTTTCGGTAGACGTGGTGGCCCTTCAAAGTCGACTCTTCAACGTTTGGTAGCCAAATTTGAGACAACCGGATCAGTAAACAATCAGCCAACACCCGTACGTTCAAGGAACGCAAGATCAGCCTAGAACATTGCCGCGGTCCGTGAAAGTGTACAGCAGAACCCGAGGCAGTCTATTCCTCGCCGTGCACAAGAACTTGCCCTTTCGCAGACTTCAACTTGGCGAATTTTGCGTCGGGACTTGGGCCTACACCCGTACAAGATCCAACTGACCCAGGAGCTCAAAGTTGATGCCCATAGACAACGCCGTTTGTTCGCTGACTGGGCTTCGAATCGTTTGGAAGAGAACCCCAGTTTTGGGCGAAAAATCATCTTTAGTGACGAGGCGCATTTTTGGATGAATGGCTGTGTTAACAAACAAAATTACCGTATATGAGACGACACCAATCCACACGAGGTTCACCAGGTGATAATGCATCCTCAAAAAGTTACCGTTTGGTGTGGATTTTGGGCCGGCGGCGTCATTGGTCCGTACTTTTTTGAAAACGACGTTGGTGAGGCGGTCACCGTCAACAGCGAGCACTACACAACGATGATAACCAATTACTTATGGCCCATATTGAACCATATGGACCTAGATGACATGTGGTTCCAGCAGGACGGCGCTACGTGCCACACAGCAAACGCCACGATTGACATTCTGCATGAACGATTTGAGGGTAAGGTTACCTCACGCAGGGGTGATGTGAATTGGCCACCAAGTTATTAACAGAATTAGGAACTGGAAAGTTTTGGAAGAATATTCCTTCTCTGATCATAGATATATCTCGTTTGAGGTTAGTAAAAATCTACCGAAACGTAAGCCTGATAGTAATATCAGGAAAATAGACAGGGAAAAGTATGTAGATTGTATCGGGGTTACCCTAGCAACATGTTCATCTGTGGTACCACAAAGCATAGAAGGACTAGAAAATTTGGTTGGCAAGATTACCTACAACTTGAATTCTGCCTTAGCGGAAACCAGACCCATAAGAAAACTGAGGGGTAAACCCAAGCCTAAGTGGTGGACGGTTGAACTAATGACGCAAAGAAAACACGTCTCGCAGAAGATTGGAAAGGCTATAAAGGTGCTCTAAGAATCTACAAGAAGGAAATTAGAAATGTCTAGGGGCAATCTTGGAAATCCTTTTGTGAAAAGGTTGAGGGGTAACTGAGACCTCCAGACTTCGTAAGATTTTAGCGGGAAGTCCTTAAAATTGGGAACTGCTACAGAAAAGTGATGGTACTTTCACTACAACCAGTAAAGAGTCTTTAGAACTTTTACTCGACACTCATTTTCCAGGCTGTTCAGACATTACTGGGCATGACATGGAAGATACAGTGCACTGTCGTGAAGTCAGAATAGACGCTATATCTGAGGATCGGCACTTGTGGGCGATTGAAAGTTTCAAACCTTTTAAATCACCGGGTCCAGATGGCATTTACCCGGTGGAACTGCAAAAGGCCGCCGGATGTCTAGCACACTGGCTACTAGCAATCTTCAAAGGTTGCTTTCTTTACGGTCATATACCTTTTAAGTAGAGGAAAAGTCAAAATTGTTTTCATTACAAAAGCTGGTAGAAGCTCACATACCTATTCAAAAGCTTAAGACCGATATCTCTTTCTTCTTTCCTATTGAAAACTTTAGAGAGGTTGATAGAATTTCACTTAAGCCTAACTATATGTAGATAGAAATCTTATCTCTACGTCACAAGATGCCTACACGAAAGGGAAATCGGTAGAGACAGGTCTATATAACAGACAAAATGGCCAAAGACACCACTTTCATCCCGACAGTCACATCCAGCCTCTTCATCAAGAGCGACATATATCGCCTAGTTAACCAAAAAAGACGAATCAAGCTGGCTCTTGACTGGATAGATTTCAAACATCGTTACTCCAGAATCAACCCAACCCGGATCAAACCTCACTACCCTTCATCCATACCAACAAGCATGCTGACACCTTTTATACGGCTCCGAATCGCACACACCCTACTCACACATGCTCATCTCCTAGAAAGGGGCCGGACCAAACAATGTCCCTTTTGTAATGCCCCAACATGCGTTCTTCATCTAATTGCTTTCTGCCCAGTACTCGATGCCAAAAGACGACAACAACAATTTCGTTGGAACTGACCCCACCGCACTTCTTATGAACCCATCTGAAAAAAAACAAAAGAACAATGTATGGATTCCTAAAAGACGCCGACCTGCTCCGAAGGATTTAAAACCGTTCATACTTCCGGGCAGCTGATAGCCTCTGATGCTAGTGCTGCATAACAACCCCAGTTTATATAATAGTTATTAACATTGTATAAGCATAATTAAAATTAAAAAAAATATAGCATTTTGTGATCTACTTGCATTTTAATTTGTGATATTTGCCAGACGATGTTCGTAATACTCCAGAGAGCGTCCCATTGGTTGAGTCTATAAAAAGTGCGACCTCATAATGGTAATTTTATTGATTTTGTAAATATGTAAATTAACGTTTTTATTTCTTTGCACAGGTTTTTGTTTTGTCTGCCATCACGCATCGATTACACTAATTCCCCTCAAAAACAAAACCAAAGCAAAAACAAAATTGACTGAAATTGAACACTTGTCGCTATTCTCAAGCCTGCTCCACGCCTTTGACTGTCAAGGCAACAGACAAGGTTGTCTACACGTGTATGTAAATGCGCTCATTTAAGTGTTTTTGTTTTTGTTTTTGTCATTAACGACACTTGTGTAGACGGCTGTAGGGACATCCTTTCAATGTTGCTAGTTGACTACTGCTCTTTGCCGTTGCGTGTGGAGCAAAAATCTGTTTATAGGCACTTACAATTTGAAAAAAAAAAACAAAAAAAATCAGTGAACCGCAAATAAATGTTTTACTTTTGCTTGCGTATGAGCCCACATAAATTAGGTGGAAAAATTTTGGAACATGCGTGATATATAGTATGTAGTTTGCAACTAGTACTCTTGAGACCAGTCGGGAGGTGTAGATTTTCGATTTATATAAATCAGAATCAATTAGTTTGACGCTCAAATTTTTAGAATTCGGATTTCGGCGAGCCCGAAAAACAATTGGTACGACAAGGAATGTCGTGCTGCTGCAGAAAGAAAAGATGCTGCCTATAGAGCCACGCTGCGACCGGGCGCAACGCGAGCGATGTGGGATCGCTACCGAGACCTAAGAAAAGAAGAGAGTCGTATTATCCGAAAGACGAAACGAGAGGCCAAAATACGTGAGAGCGAGGAGCTTGTCAAGCTGGCCAATAGGAACAAAGCCCAAAAATTCTACCAGAAAGTTTGGCGGCTTTCAAAAGGTTTTAAGACTAGGGCGTTTTCCTGTAGGAACAAAGACGGCGGGAGATCAGGTCACTGACATCCAGAGCGCACTTAAATTATGGGGGGAAAATTTCTCGAAACTGTTAAATAGTGACAGCGGCGCATGTAACAGATAATTTGAAGACCCCCATATCCCAATCGTTGATGACGGACCTGTCGTTCCGCTACCCGACCAAGACGAGGTGAGAATAGCGATAATACGGCTAAAGAGCAACAAAGGCGCAAGCGCCGACGGATTGCCGGTTGAGCTATTGAAACATGGCGGCGAGGAGCTGGTAAGGTGCATGCATCAATTCATAGAGCTGGAAAATCTACCAAGCCTTTTAGATGGCCTCTACGGACGCAAAACGTTTTCATTTCTTGGCCAAATGCAAATTTCCGAAAATTTCCGGTGAGTTATTGATGGTTAAAATGGCTTTAGACCTGGAAAGTCCACCATCGACCAGATATTCACAATACGCCAAGTCTTTGAAAAGACCCATGAAAGGAGAATGGACAAACATCGTTGTTTCGTTGACTTCAAAGCTGCATTCGACAGTACGGAAAGGAGTTACCTGTATGCCGCTATGTCTGAATTAGGTATCCCCGCAAAACTAATATGGCTATGGAAGATGCCAGCAGCGCCGTCAGAATTGGGAAGGACCTCTCCGAGCCGTTTGATACCAAACGAGGTTTTAGACAGGGTGACTTGCTGTCGTGTGACTTCTTTAACCTGATGTTGGAGAGGATCGTACGAGCCGCAGAACTTAGTCGCTCAGGCACAATATTTTAAAAACGCGTACAATTGTTGGCATATGCCGATGATTTCGACATCACCGGTCTTAACAACCGCGCTGTTAGTTCTGCCTTCTCCAAACTGGATAAAGAGGCAAAGCGAATGGGTCTGGTGGTGAACGAGGACAAAACGAAGTACCTCCTGTCATCAAATAAACAGTCGGCGCACTCGCGTATCGGCACCCACGTCACTGTTGGCAGCTATGATTTCGAGGTTGTAAAAGACTTCGTTTAGCTAGGAACCAGAGCTAGCACCGTGAATTCCGAATAGTAATCACGCACCAACCCATTCAGCTACGGCGGCCGCGAGATAGACATAACGCAGCGAATAAAGATCCAGCGGCTACGTTGGCTGGGTCATGTCGTCTGAATGGATACAAACGCTCCGACTCTGAAAGTATTCGATGCGGTACCAGCTGGTGGTAGCAGAGGAAGAGGAAGGCCTCCTCTGCGTTGGAAAGATCAGTTGGAGAAGAATTTGGCTTCACTTGGTGTGTCGAATTGGCGCCGGTTAGCACGAGAGAGAAACGACTGGGGCGCTTTGTTAAACTCGGCCAAAATGGCGTAAGCGGTTATCGACCCAATCAAAAAGAAGAAGATGAACGGACATTTTAAATTTACTATTTTCTAATTAAACCGATTGTTTTCATGTGATCGAAATTAGACTTCACGTGATTATAGGTACGTTTGTTCTGATGAGTCGTGCTATGGTGTTGTCGAAGTCCAAAGCGCTCGTTTGGTATAATCTTATGGATGTGTAAGAACAGAGATATTTTACTTTTAAACTTTTTTTCAAAAATCTTGCTTAAGTTGCTTAGAAGACTAATAGAGCGGTAGCTATCAGCTATGTTTGCTGTCTTGGAATCGAGATCTCTTTTTTTATTTCTTGTCCCAACGAAGTCACTATAGGAAATGACACTCTTAAAAGTGCCTCATCACCAACACAGCAGAAGATTTTATTAGTATTAAGAGAATTTTCAAAAAATCGATTTTTTTCGTTGATTATTATTCTTTATAGTTTTAGGCGTATTTCTGTCGAAGTCGATTGTAAAAATTTCCCAAAGATACAAAGTTATGGTAGAAAATCTAACTGCCCGACTGCCTCGAGCGAAATGCACTTGAAAGTTTTAACACTTTTTTCTCGAGACTACTTTTTCCGGCACGGTCTGCATGATAACTCATACAGTTTTTAAGGTAGTAGTCTGGTAACTTATTTTGAAAATTTCGAATTTCGGTTTTACCAATATATGGTAATATACTGTACAAATTTTAGACCGAAATTCGAAATATTCACGAAATTATAGCACATACATGAGAGCGGATCGTACTTGCGCGCGCTAAGCCGCTAAAACTTTAAACGCGTTTTTCTCCAAACAACGTTTTTCCGGATGGCCGTCGTGAAAAAAATTTCTATCTAACGGATTGAGCTGAAATTTAGATATGTTTTTCTACACATCAATAGTTCTGGCGGGTAGTAGATTTAATTTATTTCGTCCCTAACTTTCCATTTTTTAGTCCGATTTCCACTTTAAAAAAAAGGCAATTTTCTTACGAAGTCCGCCATTTTGTTATTTTTTGTCAAAATCATTTGATCTTACTACCCGCCAGAACGACAACCACATTGATTAATAAGCAATTTGTTTTTTCTGTTTCAGATGACCACAAGTGACGAAATCACGCTGGCCAGCCACTGTACCTCTTTCTTTTGCCGCTTGCTGCAGTGTACAAAAATAGTATCAAAACATTAAAAAAAAAAATTTTTTTTTTTGTACACCTTCTGATACCTTTAATAACATATCAGAAAATCAAACCGATTGAATTTTATTTTCCCTTCCAAAAAATGTCCCAAACAGGGCCTCAAAAAACCTGTAAGTTACGGACTACTACCTTAATATTTATTGATGCGGTTTGTTTTAAATATTCGAAAGCGTTTTCTCTATAGTTTGTCGAGCCGGATTTTTGATATATTTTTTTTTAATTTTATAAACATAATTAAAGTGACGTAAAACGCATATTTTTTTTTAAATGCCGTAAATTGCAAATTTTTTTGAAACTCAAAAATCCGGCTCAACGAACTATAACTACAACTTTATTTTACAAGAATTTTTTACCTTTTATATTGTAGATCCATCAACATTTCACGGAGAAATGATGCCGTCCGTAGAGCAACTTTTTTTTCGTTGTACTTTTGATCACGTGATTTTTATATATAATACTAATTTTTGTAAAGAAAAATTAAAATATTTTTTTTTTTAAGTTTAAGTACTAATAAACAATGTATACAATTTTTATATATATATTTCTATTGTTATCCCTTCTAAAAACAGTTTTCCTTTTAGCGTAGTTTTGGCGTTGCTGGACGTATGTAATCCCTTTAAACGGCGCCAGACGCTAATTGAATGTCTCCCAATTCGGGGAACAGCGCCACTCAAACAACAACAGGAACTGAAGCTTTGAGACTCTATAAAAAAAAACCCCTTGACGTGATGGTCAAAAACTAAAAAGCAGATTTACCACCATTGATTAAGAGTATCGGGTGCCTACATATCGATTTTCTTATGTGTGAAAAGCAAAGTTGCATGGTGTTCCAGTATTTGCCATATGTTCTATGCCTGCAAAAAGTGTCACTACAATGGCTGCCACTGCCAGCTAGCAAAGCTATTACTAGTAAACGAAACAATGCAATAATGGATAAGGAGAAAATGCTGGCTTATGTTGTTATGTGGCAAATTTGATTGCAACAATTTCATGTTGTTGCGTTTCTCAACCAATACATATGTTTTTATGTACATACATATGTATGTTTGTAGCCTGTAGCTGTTACTTTATTTTATGCAGTTCTTATTTTTTTACTTCATTTCGCAATTCTCTGCACTGCATTGCACAAATTTGCATTCGCCAGCAACATCTGGTCGCACTTGCAAGATTTTGCAACTTAGATCTGTGCTGTGATGCATGTAATAGTATGCGAGTAGGTATGTTTATGTGTGGACGTGTCTGAAATAAAAATAGCTACACTTCCAAGAAATGTGACAGCAATGAGTAATAAGGCACACCACAGCTGTGACACAAATAACGAACGTGCAAATGTGTTGCACTGCCATTTTTTTTTTTGGTTTGCTCCTGCGTTGACACACTTTTGGGCAAAAGATGGCAAAATAAACTAACAAAGGGAAAAACAAATGCTGCGAATGCTACAAATGCAACAAAAAATATTTTAAACAAATGTCTTGTCAAATAAGTGGCTGAGTAGCAGAAAATTTGCTACTTACTTGCCTTCATTTGAAGTGGATTCATTGTAGTTGTATATATGTATATGTGTGTATGTATGAGAGGATGTATGTGTGCATGTATGGGTGGATGGATGTATGGATGGATGTGTGGATGCATGTATGGATGTATATATGTATGTATGTATGTATGTGTGGACGTATGCATATATGTATGTATGTACATATGTATGTATCTATGTATGCATCCACGTGTATTCTTAAAAGGCAATGGATCGTTTGCTTTGCCGTTTTCTGTTCCAGCGTAATTAGAACACAATAAAGCACAAAAAGTATCACCCGTTTTCATTCAGCGTTTAAGACATAATTATTATTTTCTTTCTCGTTTGTCTGCTGACATTTATTAAATTTATAATGGTTACGAATGGACGCACGCCACCAGAACGCGGAATTTATTTTGAAATTTTTTTGCGCAATAATTCGGCAGAAATTTCAGCCAGGGACCGAAAATAATCGTTATTTTCAAATTTTCAATGAGCAAAGCAAAAGCTTCTAAATATCAGAGAACAATTTTGTATATTTCAAAAGTGACGCCTGAATGTCAGTAGTGAATAATTCCTAAACTGTACCATTTTTTATGTTATCTCTGACTCTTGTCAAGCAGACAGATGCGCAATTCTACAAGATAGAAAAGTGCGTTAAAATTCTTGAAATACTCGATTTTTTAGATCAAAATATTACAAGATTCGTGAATTTTTTGTTGGAAATAATCGTCCGAATAAGTTGACATTTCAAAGGTTGGATCTGTAAAAAGTAGGAAAATTCTTGTAGAATTAAGTTGTAGTTATTTATAGTCTCACGAGCTGAATTTTTGAATTTCGAAAAATTTTGCAATTTACGGCATTTTAAGGGGGTGGTAGAGTTTAGCGCTAAAAAAAACACTTTTTTTTTTAATTTTTTACAGAAATATGGCTTAAGATACTTTAATAAAATCAGTTGCATGTTATTGTACATCTTTTCAATAAGTTTTTAAAAAATATTAATAATAAAATATTGACAAATAAGCCCATGACAGAGTTTTTTTGGAGATATGTTTTTCGAGAGGTGCTCTGCGGTGCCAATCGGCATTCGTCGTAGAATCATGTGAAACTAAAAAAGTCGAATTTTTCAGTTAAAGTATGACGTAATGCTCCCCCCCCCCCCCATTAATAAAATTTTTTTTTTCATTTTTGTAGTTTTGGTGGCAAAAAAACGTAAAACGAGCATTTTTGGCGAAACATTTCGCCATATTTGTAAGTGAAAAACAACCTTAAAAAAAAATAAAAAAAAACAACAGTGGGGGGGGGGGGCGGGGAGGGGAGGTATTTTTGATTTAGAAAACGTGTGCCAAATTTGAACAGAATCGGTTGAATAGTTTCGGAGTTGTGATTGGCACCGACTTTTAAGAAGTCGTTTCGGGAAAAACGCGTTTGAAAAAATGACTCTGAAAAATTATCGATGCTCCGCATTCGAGGTAGAGTGCCTACAAAGGCTATAACTTTGAGAGTTCTGCTCCGATCCACTTAAAATTTTGACACAACATTCTTGAAATGATTTACTATAAGATGAGTGAAGAAAAAAAATTTCGATTTTGTGACCCTACCCCCCCTTAAAAAAAATAAGCGCTAGGTGTATTCAAAAAGTAGCTCGAATTTTGTGTTTTTTTTCAAAAATTATTTATTTATTCATATTTATAAAAAATACATTAAATTTCATTGGTCTAAAAAATCACCCGTTTTATGTAGGAAACACAAAATTTCGTTTATTTTTTTGCGCTTTATTAGAGCAAAATAGTTCTATATTTCTAAAAAAAAAACACCCATTACACATAAGAAACTTTAAATTTCATTGGTCTAAAAAATCACCCGTTTTATGTAGGAAACACAAAATTTCGTTTATTTTTTTGCGCTTTATTAGAGCAAAATAGTTCTATATTTCTAAAAAACGCACCCATTACACATAAGAAACTTTAAATTTCATTGGTCTAAAAAATCACCCGTTACATGTGAGAAACCAAAAATTTCATTAATTTTTTTTATGGTTCATTTGAGCCAAATAGTTACATGACTCTAAAAATATCACCCGTTATATAATATGTGAGAAATACCAAATCTTATTTATTTGAGCTAAAAATGCTTCATTGCTTTTTTTTTAATTTTATTTAAAATACAAGTTCCATACTTCTGAAAATATCACCCCTTTGTATGAAAAATATGTAGTATTCAAACTTTCGGCTGCAACCTTCCATTGAAAATGTGTATTTAGTGCATGCGCCATTCAATTAGTCTGTCATAAAACCATATAATCAATTGAGGTATTGAAGCAAATTAATGGATCACCAGCTGGTGTGCGAAATACGCAGAATCCCATAAACAGCCAAGCAGGCAAAGCCAGGAATATCAAATGTGAGGCTTAATAATTTCAAAAAGGCAATAATTGCATGCGCACCCACATTCATATGTAAATACTACTAATAATAAATATTCATAAAAAATATTTGTGTAAGCAGCCAATAATAATTTGATTGAGCACTTCGATTTGTATAAATGTCCACTGCATGGGCAATGCGTCCAATGCGGACTCATTAGTGAACTAAATGTGGTGTTTCAAAATAAATATATACATATGTATACGTACACACCTCCATGCATAGGCATACGTGTGTGTGTATGTATATAGGTGAAGTCAAAATAAATATTGTGGCATATGTATGTATGTATGGAGGAATAAATAGTGGTTAATAAATACAAATAGCTACCCCTCATCCATACGTATATGCCTGTGCCATGGGAGGCATTCGTTACATGCATGTCATCATCGGCTCCATGGCAATCAGGGTGTAGTGTAGTTGTAGTTAGTAGAGTAGTCGTAGTTTTTGGTTTCAATCCAATACAATCAACAGGCGCTTAATTCACTTGCCATATGTATGAGTGTATCTCGGTATGTGCTTCGATACACACACGGTCCTCCTCCAACTACGCATGCATGCACGCACTCATGCACACACTCATCCATCCATACATACATACATACACACATACATATATGTAAATGTGCGTGGTACACGTTTGCTGCGTTTGGTTTTTGGCCGAGAGTGTTCGCTTGTGAGGATTTTCACCTTTTCATCAGGTGCAATGCAGGCCGACTAATAATTGCATTCCCTGCTCTACGCTGCGCACATACACACACACATGTGCGCCTGCATTCGAGGACATATGCCCACTGCATTGCGGTTGAGCGAACTTAATAGGAATATTGGCAATATACACATTCGGTCAGCGCATCGATGGACGAATTTAAATTCTGAAATGGAGGACCCTTTAGGAATTGAGGAGAGAGTGTTAATTATAAACTAAAAATAAAAAAAGGCTGAATTTGTTTTACCTACTGTGTATTTTAAGAGCCAATAAATGATATTGATACCGCTTGCTGTAAGCTGAGAAGGACTAAATTTGTCCCAAAATAAATTTTACATGCAGCGGGGTGATTGCTAGTCAGTTCACCCAACGCTGAGTGAATGCCCGAATAAGCAGAAAAGCAAAGCGAGATTGTACGAGATTTGAACACGAAGTAGTCGGAGAAATTTCTGAAGCTCAGTCACGGTGCAACTCTCGAAGTTACTAGTGATTTTAACCACGATTAGTAGCGGCCATCTTGATGCTTTCTGATAAACGGATGGACTTTCATTCTTGTGCCGTATTCACATGGGAGATGGACGATTTTCATGACAGGTATGCACTTAGAAGGAGCTTCTGAAGCTTAGAAAGCCACGCGAGAAACGTGGGTGGACTTATATTTCTGCGCAACCTTTGAATGGCTTCGGAAGGGGCTTCTGAAGCTCATCGCAATACAACTCTCGAAAAACCTGGGGATCTTAACTGCAATTAATGGTATTTTTCTTGATGTTATCCGGCAAATGAGAGGGCCTGCAGGTTTGCGCCGCCGCCGAATGGCAGTTGGTTCTTTATAAGAAACTATTCAGCGACTTGCCTTTGGTTGCCGAAGGGCGACTGCTATTGAAAAAAAAATTCTATAATTGAATACTTCTTGTGCAGAGTGGTGTTCCAACATGAGACCGACCGATTGACAAGGTTAAGTTGAGGTAACTGCGGACTATTCCGCCAGCGTACATAGCCCCGAGTTGGACTATATTCTTAACCACATACATACATCCCACTCCGACTTTAACCAAGATGTATAGTTAGTGAAACTGAGCATCTGCAGTATTTTCTATTTTTCAAGTTTGATTTAAGAACCCTGTACCTGAATATTATTGCATTCTGCTACAGAGTGCAGGCAAATCACGTAGTAGATACTTGCCGATTTCAGGCTCTTCTTTTTCATGATAATTTCTATAAAAGTTGTCATGGAAATACTCCTAGTCATTCTGCGGGCCTTCCGATAAGATTGTAACTTATAAGTGGTCTCATTCTATAGCCTAGTCTTTTCTCCGTACGGAAATTAGCCCTAGTGAAGTTTTTATGTTCAATGCTGGCCACAGCAGTTCATCTGGGTTGATCAAAATGTAGCCAATTCGTATCCGCTTCTTTTGGAAAAAATTCTCTAATCAAGAGTTTGCAGGTGTCGGCCCGCCGTATTTTAGCCTTCCTTACAAGCTCGTCTACTCAATAGTTAACTGGTATTTTACAGTCTCTATATCATCTAATATATGTATTTTATGTTACTACTTTGACATCACATTTAGTGACTGACACTCATGCTACTGTTCTCGCATTAATTGTGTCGGAGTCAAGCGCCTTAAGAGCAATTTGGCTTGCTTTCTATGCACTTTTTTTAAGCTGCTAACAACTTCGCGAATTGTTGCCAAATCACTCTGAAAAATATTACCGTGGTCTGTGAGGGGAGAAGACGTGTGAATCCCTAGTTATCTTGAGTAGATGGCACCGCAAACTCTGCTCTTTAGTTCAGAAACGTCAATACAAAATCAGGTAGGATCATCGAGTCATGAAGTTCCATGTATCTCTGAATTTTTGATAGACTTTACTTTCACAACTCTTATAGTCAGAAATTAAACTTTGACACAAAGTAGTCCATTAAGTTCATTAGGTGTACATTTTCAAGTATTGTAGTGTGACCACTTTGAGCGTTTTTTTCAACTTATTAGTTCTTGTACGTTTAGAACAACATTTAGGGTTAGCGCAGGCAGAATATTACCTTTCCACAGTGAGCATAGATAGGTTTTTAAGAAACGCTTTACTTCTTCACTGAGTCTTTGAAACAGAGTCTTATTGAGTACTAGTGCCGCATGCCCTGAATTTTTTCAGCAGTTGATTTCTTTTTACTTACTCACCACTTTCCGGTATTCCTCAGTGAGCTATAAGCATCGCCAGAACTGATTGGAGGTACTTTTTTCAATAGGGTTTTCTTGACATTTCATCATTAAAAGACTTACCTCTCAACACCAGCTACATGTCATACAACTGTATTACGAAATTCGACGCTCTGTGAAAAGTGTCCATCGCGCGCTCAGACCAACTTACCTATGGTGTACATAACGGGCCTACCGAATGCACTATTCGGCAAACCATCGGCAATATTAGGAATAATTTTACATTATTGCACGGTACTCGAACGATTAGTCCACGTGCAGGCCGAAATGTAGAAAATATTGCGGCTGTAAATGAGAGTTTTGCGGAAGACCCGTAATAATCGATTCGGCGCCGATTTCAACAACTTGCCCTATCTTATGGCTCTACTTAGGCAATTTCACGTCAATATCTTGGTTTGAAAACGTATCAAATGCAGCTAGTCCAAGATTTGATTTGATTTTGAAAACAACCGTTTGGTGCGGCCTATGAGTTGGAGCAGTCATCGGCCCATATTTCTTGAAAGACGAGGCTGGTGCCAATGTAACAGTGATGCTCCCAACATTTGGTTCTTTGGTTTCAACAAGATGGCGCTACTTCTCATACAGTCCGTGAAATATTGTATTAGTTGCGTCGTCGTTTCGGTGAGCAATTTATCTATTGACTCGGACCAATGGATTGGCCGATTGGCCACTAAGATCGTATGATATCACTCATTTGGAGTTTTATTTGCTTTGTGGAGAAACCTGCTTCGATTGAGGCATTGGAAGCCAACATTACTAAAGTTATTCACGAGACACCGACCGAAGTCCTCCAGTGACTCATTCAATATTGGTTTTTACGGATAGCTGAATTACGGCGCAGTTACGGTTAACATTTGAAAGGGGATATCTTTAAAAACTAAATGTGATGAATGGTTCTGCACGAAAGTACTAAAGATTGCCTAATCAATTTGAGTTTCCGTTGTTTTATTTCAATTTTGTTCACTTACACCAGCTTAGGCTGTCTAGTCCATTTTGACCGATTCTTTGTGGTATCGCTTGCCTTAAGTGGGAGCATGACTTTAAAATTTTGGAGCATCGACTTCACTTCAAAATAGCTTGAGAACGTAAAAACAATATACAGTTCAAATGCTTGGAATTTTTTGTGAATAGAATAAGCGGCATTTTCTCCGGCTTAGCAAGAAAAATTAGGGAAAATCACCGCCAAAATTCTGATTATAAATTTGAAATTTTATGTAAAAATGAATTGAATTTTTTTAATTCCGTAGAAGATTGTAAGCTTGAAGCTATATGGGTTTAATGGCAATATACCTGTAAACTAGTATTAAGTTGCAATTTGTCGCGCCGCTATTATTGTGAACATAGGCGTATATAATCCATATTCTCTGTATATGTGTATTGGGGGACATCAGAATTCGTTTTAGAGGTATGGTTCCTTCTTCAAAGTTTCTTATTTTGATCCCAAGAATACGATCTTCACAGAGCAATGAGCAATTTTTAAATCGACCCGCCCTAATATGTATGTATATATAAATAGATAGTAAAATTTGTTTTTTATTCTTCTGTAAGACACCAAAAATCCATCTCCCCATTAAAGCGTTTTAAAAACGACATTTTCGCCTGTTGGGTCGGTCGCCACTAAAAATATTCGACTGTTACTATTTAAATTTCCAAAGAAAATTGTGAGAGAAGCTTCGGCTGCCCCGTCATATGACACTCAGCAGCAGAGTTCTGCCCGCTTATTTCACACACTCATCCAATCAGTCAGCAAATCAATATAAGTGGAGACTGTGCAGAGTTGTTTTCGTATATCACCAATACAATCTCAGTTTTTTTTTAAATAAACCGCGGCCAAGGCGTTTGACAAAGTTGCTCACTCAACTCTTTTAGACAAGTTCGAACAGTATGGAATTAGGGGAAAGCTATTAAAGTTATTCGCCAGCTTTCTAAATAATAGAAATGAAAAACGGTTCTATTGTCTCTATAACTTCAGTTGGGGCTTATATCAGGTATTCCGTAAGGAACTCACAGTGGCCCATTGAGTTTCATTATTTTTATTAATCATTTACCGACGCATTATAAGTTTGCCAACTGCCAAATGCATGCGGGTGATGTAAAAATTCAACTTGAAGTAAGTAAACCATCTGACAGTTTTCTGACATATGTGCGTTTGGGCGATGATGTACAGTTAACCATTTATGTCTCAATGTAAAAAAATGTATTGTATTAATATTTACTAGGAAATCAAACTTTTATTTATTTACGAAATGAAAGAACTTGGTGTTATTTTTGCCGTTAAGTTATCATTATCCAATTATGTTGATTTCATTACCTGCAAAGCATTCGCAATGATCGGTTTCATTAGAATGAACATTACGAGCTTCATAGATCCTCAGATGTTGAAGTCGCTTTTTATTGCCTTAGTGAGAAGTCGCCTAGAGTATTGCTCGCTAATATGGAATCCATTTAAAAAAATCCATTCTAAAAAAAATTGAAAAAGCACTAACATTTTTTACCAAATTCGCTTTGAATAAGATTTACTGGCCAAATGGTCCTCCTCATTACATTAGTAGACGGAAATTGTTAGGCCTACAGTCATTGACTGATAGAAGAATCTACTTCTCATTTGTAATGTTATCAATGGTAACATTAACTCCAATGAGTTGACCAATCTTTTCCAAATTCATATCTCGGCATAGTCTTAAAATTAATCGCTTGTTTCTTCATTCAACTAATTAAACCAATTATTCAATGAATGAGCTTATTTTGCGATGTGCCCGATTATGTAAAACAAGGTGGAGTCCAAAAAAACACAAGACTGAGCTAAAATAGAAACGACAGAAGCTTTGTTCTGACAACTTCAAGTTTATTTATTTAAAATAGTCCCCTCTGGCTTGTTTTGTGCGATCTAAAAGCTTTTCAGTCATTGACCAGGATGTCGGTCCAAGCCTTTTGGATGGCCTCTACGGACGCAAAACGTTTTACTTTCATGGCCAAATGTAATTTTCCGAATAGGTAGAAGTCACAGGGAGTCATATCAGGCGAATACGGAGAGAAATTGATGGTTAAACTGAGATTTATAGTCAAAGAATCAGTCACAAGGGTGGATTGATGATTCATGCAATAAGCGCAGCTTCCTTATTCTCGTATTCAGAGCGAATTCACCGAATGCGTTGCAACAAACGCTCCAAAACGCCAAGATAGAAAATTGTATTGACGGTTTGGCCCATTGACACAAACTCTTTGTGGACAATTCCCTTTGAATCGTTAAAATAAGTGAACAGCAACTTAATTTTTGACGTCTCCAAACGTGATTTTTTCGGTGGTGGCTCGTCTGTGGTCTTCCATTCAGCGCTTTGACGCTTAGTTTTAGGTCCATGTTGGAAACACCGCGTTTCATCACCAGTTACAATGTTGTAAAGAAAGTTCTTTAATGAGGTCTTTCAAATATTGAATTCTGAGCAATTTTTGATCCTCAGTTAACTTGTGCGGAATGAAACGTGCGTAAGCCCGAATGATGAGTTAAAATGCGATAAATCGATGTTTTGGAGATACTCAACTCCGATTCCATGAATTTCAACGATGATTTCGGTTCATTTTTAATGAATTTACGAAAAATTTCGATGGAGTTTTCTGTGTTCACTGATTTTGGGTGGCCTGTATACTCATTCTCATTTATGTTCTCACAACCTTCTCTGGACCCTGGCATGCGATAGACAATCATCGCCATAAACTTTTTTCCTCAAATCAAATGTTTCGGTAAACGTTTTACGGATTTTAACACAAAATTTGATATTAGCTCTGTGTTCGAAACTCATTTTTGTACCGATGCCACAAACATACTGACACTTTAGACTCACTTAGCGAAGCTACTTCCACTGAACCGAATGTCACCAAGCTTTCACTGGAAGTCAGCTGGGGTAAGTTCCAACGCACGAACTCATTTAAAAGATGGCGCAATCAAAAACATTTTTATGACGCCAGTCTTGTTCATTTTGGACTTCATCTTGTATTGTATATACAGCAACATTATGGATTTTATGGATATTAAGAAATTTAAACTTAATCTTTTTGTAAAATTTAATTAATTGTATTAGTCTGTAAGACATATCTCTGTAGACTGAAATAAATAAATAAATCGGTATGATTGTGCGGCTGTAAGTAGGTATCATCTGCATAGTCCAAATCGTTTAGACGATCTATGTATTACGCGCCACGGAATACATTTCTTTATTTTGAGTGTTGACGTTAATATCTCATCAATAACTATGTTATATAGCAGAGCGGAAAGCAGGCATCTCTGGTGTACACCCTTTTCAGTTTCGGTTATTTCGCTGACCATCTACTCGTGAATGATTTTGCAGCTAGCGCCTACGCTTAAGGCTTTTTCTTAATCTTATTAGTTTTGATGGCAAGCTTTTACGTCCCATCACATAAGATAGAGTGGGGATCGCCATTAGTTTGATTGTTCAACGAGTATTCGTATGCTGTTTAGTTATTTATTTATTTTATCCTTGTTCACTCCCTTCTGGAGCATAAGAGCTCGATAAGACTCTTCCATCGTACGCGACTCTGTGCTGTTGTTTTTTCACCGTACCATGAGATGTCGGCATCTGCTAGTTCGCGCAGCATCGACTTTCTCCAAGTGTTTTGTAGTCGACTGCGGCCTTTGCTCTCTTACGGGACTTCTTTTACTTATTTTATATGATTCACTCATGATCTATGCTCTCTAAAGCCTGCCTGCTCTTTACTTACATTTACGTGCGCAGCTAAACTTTTGTTAATTAATCGATTTGTTTGTCACATTTAGAAGGGTTACTATTTCTTCCGTTACTGGAACTAAGGTTGAGTCATATTTTTCAAAAAACTCTCTGAAAGAAATATAATAAATCAGAAGACTTCTAACAATCATACTCCAAACTGATTGGAAAGCCATTAGTTTTTCTATTAAAATTATTAAAATGCCAACAACGTCTGGGTTTAGATTTAAGTTTCATTTCCACAGAAACTCAACTTCAGAAAAATCAGGTGATCGATTTCAAATTTACTTGAACTGAAGCTCTTTTGTAGAAAAGGTGCACTTTAAAAAAAATTTTCGAAAGAAAGTACTAGGAAATTGTGTATACATAGAAAGTATTGCATTCAAGAATTCAAAAAAAAAAGAACTAGAACTTGAGAATTTGATAATAGTATTCAAATCGCCTTTCCACCCAAGTTGAAATTTGTTTCAACAGCTTTACGTACCACTCTGAGGTGATGCGGCAAAGTCGAAAATTGAATCATTAAATATATTGTCATCCCCTTTAGCATCAATTCGATATTTTCTATTAGAATTGTCCCGCTGGGTTGCCAATTGCGTGAACTGCTTGTGGTTGCCACTTCATTTAGTGCCTTTGTGTCCTTGGCCACGTAATGAAATGAGGCATTAGACGCGTCGATTAGTCGCTTTATTGCATTAGCTTTTCGCGAAATTAATATCGCATATGTCGATGCGGTGCCGTGGAATTGAACATCATATCTTCTCATTGCCATTGAATACTTCAAGACTCAAATGTGTAAGTACATAAATTTGTGCGCAGCGGAGTTCGGGGTGTATGCTTTGCCACTTTGTGCTGCCTGTAAATAAAAGTGAAAGCGAAAAAATAGTTTCTTTTAGCATTCTACACACACGCACATACATTCATACATATGTAAGCACGTAGGAAAATATTTACTGTTAATTTTCTTGTGCAAGTAGCGTTCAAAAAGTGAAAAGGCTCGCTCTTTTGATTGCCGGAAGCTTTTCTTTACATGCCGAAAGCAGCAAAAATCAGAATTATTCGCTGGAAAAGTGCCAATCGGCATTGATGTTGGGTAGCGCGTGAAATTCGTATGTAAACAGCAAAATGCTATGTTTTTTTTCTATGCGCGAGTTTTTTGATGTTTCGTTCAATCTTGGATTGAGTATTTTTTTGCTGATCTAACTTCTTCCTCTTTTGCTAACAATTTCTTCTCCACGTGTTTTTTTTTTGTATTTTTATCCACCCACACGGGCTTATACCTGTAAAGTTTGCCCTGTTGATTGAAGTGCGTCAATGCAATCAAAAATCCGCAATAGAATACTGGGTACAGTTTTGTGCAAAAGTTGATGACTACTGTAGTTTATGCAAGCTGCGTTAAATTTGGAATATTATTGTGGCCTAAAGGTATATTTAGAGCAGGCCCTTTAATCCTTCTTCCGAGAGAAACTTAAAAAAAGATAAGAAATAAACTGAGAGGAGTGATTTTCAAGAATGAGAAAATTATTTTTTTTTAATTTTGACAAAAAAAAAATGCTAACATTTTTTTGAAATATTTTTTTCTAAAGCATATTTTGTCCTAAAAAAACTAAAAAATTAAAAAAAGCTAAAAAAAGAAATGTTATAAAGAACTTCGGATATTTTCTATGTATTAAATTTGGAAGTATTACAAAAAACAAAAAAGCGACAAGGAGAAAGCTGGAAAGTGCTTTTCAAAAATTATATATATTTTTTTAACTTGAAAAAAAAATTCTAACTTTTTTTGAAGTATTTTTTTCTAAGGCATATAAAAAACTAAAAAAATACAGAAATTTGTGATTATTAAAAAAATAAGAAAAAAACTAAAGGAGAGTGTTTTTCAAAAATGGCCAAAACATTTTTTTCTAATATTGAAAAAATGCTAAAATTTTCTGAAATTTTTTTTCTAAAGCATATTTTATTCTAAAAAGCTAAAGAAATACGGAAATGTTTTAAAGAACTGCAGATATTTGCAATTTATGAAATTTGTGATTATTACACAAAAAATAAGAAAAAAACTGAGAGAATTTTTTTTTTAATTTTGCAAAAATGCTCAAATTTTTTGACATTTTTTTCTAAATCATATTTTATTCTAAAAAGCTAAAGCAATACAAAAAACAAGAAGAAAACTGAGGGAGAAAGTTTTTCAAAAATTATAAATTTTTTTTTGATTTTGAAAAAAAAGCTAACATTTTTTGAAATATTTTTTTCTAACGCATATTTGATCTAAAAAAAACTTAAAAAAAAAGAAACGTTATAAAGAACTGCAGATATTTGCAATTTATGAAATTTGTGATTATTAAAAAATGCTTTTTAATTTTGAAAAAATTGCTAAAATTTTTAGAAATTTTTTTTCTAAAGCATATTTTATTCTAAAAAGTCAAAGAAATACCACACACAAGAAGAAAACTGAGGAAGAGTGTTTTTCAAAAATTATAAATTTTTTTTTAATTTTGAAAAAAAATGCTAAACTTTTTTAAAATATTTTTTTGTAACGCATATTTGATTTAAAAAAAACTAAAAATTTTTTTTGATTTTGAAAAAAAAGCTAACATTTTTTGAAGTATGGTTTTCTAACGCATATTTGATCTAAAAAAAACTTAAAAAAGAGAAATGTTATAAAGAACTGAAGATATTTGCAATTTATGAAATTTGTGACTATTAAAAAAAATAAAAAAAACGTTTTCAAAAATTATCAAAAAAAAATTTTTTTTTAAATCCTAACATATTTTGAAATATTATTTTCTAAAGCATATTTTATCTTAAACAACTAAAGAAATATAGAAATGTTATAAAGAACTTCAGATACTGCAATTCAAGAAACTATAAATTAGTTTGCATTTTTGAATAAATCGCAAAATTATTAAACTATTTCAAAATTTGTTCGATTCACTTTTCACTCAGATCTACAGCTACCTATACCCATTCTTGGAAGAATTGACGACAATGTTCAAAATACTTGAACCACATGAAAACGCACCTATGCCCAGACATGGTTTATCAATCAGCAGAGGTGTGAAGTGACACAATACTTTTTGACGATTTGATTGTGGGCCATAATTTGGCGGTGTTTTTTTTAAGTTAAGACTTGGTCTACGATTTCACATCTAGGAAGATTTCACGCAAGATGGGGAGAAGATAGCCAGAAGGCATGATAACTGAAAATCGTTTCAGTATCCGGGCGTCACAATACAAAGCAGGGCGACATAGTACAAAGCAGGATAGGAAACATAAGGTATTTCGCTCATACCAAACTACTAAAATCTAAACTTCTAACGAGAGGTTGCAAACTACGTCTATACCAGTCATTAATACAGCTGTAAATGCTGTATGAATCGTGTTCAAGAGTATTCGAGCGAAAAGTGTTGAGAAGAGTATTTGGTCCACTACGATTGCAAGATGGTATCTTTCGGCTACGGTACAGTGAAGAATTGCTGCAGCTACTATGTAATAGCAAGGAGATCGTCGAATACGTCAAATCCCAAAGACTGCGATGGTTGGGTCATATTACGCGCATGAGAAATGACCACCCGCAGAAATAAATCGTGTCATTCAACCTCATAGCGCCTAAAGCACGAGGACATCCAAGTCTAACATACTTTGAACGAGTTTTAATGGACCTGAGGACACTGGGAATTATAAACTGGAGAACTGTTATCGAGGGTCGAGATGCATGGAGACGAACCGTGAACGAAGTTGAAACTCACCCCGTGATGTAAAGCTGCCCGATGATGATGATGATGACTGCATATGGTTCAAGCAGCTCACAACGACCGGGAGTAGCCCACGTATCCTCTGGGTAGCTTCCGAACACCCGTTCGGGAGTGAGCTAACGTGAAAAGGCGAAACATTCCAGGATAGCTGGTTGTGGGCTGGGTTTAGGGACCCGCGACTTAAAAATCCCCCCCAATGAAAAGATTAAAAAAGCCTCGGATGAGAAAATAAACACTTACAAATACAAAAGTAGAGAAAGAATTTCTACTATTCAAGGTGGCGCAAAATTAATCATCCAATTTTGTTTTTGAATAACTATATATTTTGACCTTACATGTATGTATATGTATATATTGACGTACGAGTACAACGCCAGTTTGCGAAAGTTATAAATCATCCGATTGGGTGATTAATTTTGCGCCACCTTTTATATGGTGAACAAATCTACAAAATTCTATACTGAACCGATATCCAAGCACTTGCCATCTTAAGTTGCGGTGGAATGCCTTTTTCCTTCGCTTCTAGTTCTTAAGCACTTCATTATTTTCACACTGTGTAGAAACTAAATTAAGTACAGTTTTGAAAATGAAAGAATCAAAAAAAATAAAAAATCAACAATTTCATTTAAAATGTTTATTTTTGTACACAAAATATCTATGTAAAATAAACTATAGTAGCCCTAAGCTTTTACACAAAACTGTATGTGGGAGGAGTCGCCAGTTGGCAGCAGTGCGGAACACCAGGGCGTATGCGTAACATGCTGTGCAATTGTACTACAAGAAATGCATTTGCACTTGTCACTTCGTGCTCTGTGCGCTTCCATTTAATTTCATACACTCTACTATGGACTGTGTGTGCGTTTGTGTTATCGGAATTTTGACACACAATTCAAATGTTGCGCATACGACATGGAACATTGTAGCTTTGGTTCCGTGAAAATTACTTGTCCGTGAATTAAGAATGAAAGAATGTTTTAATTAACGATTACTATACAACATCAAGAGCAAAAGGTATGATAGAAATAAGATAATAGGAATACTGAATAACGAATTAAAAAAAGGTGGTGTAAAAAATATTTTAAAATTTAAAAATATTTTCTTTGATTTATATAACAATATTTTGGCATAAATTTAATTTGCAGAGATTTTCAATCATTTTAGTTAACGAGATTTTTGCCAACGGAAGATACTGGTTGTTATTGGTATTGACATTTGGTATAGTTGCTAAGGTTTACAACAAATCTTTTGCATTTATATGTTTTCTCAACTCAAAGAATTGTAGTAGGTAGGTAAGAGGGATAGTGGTTGCCAATCGACACACCTATGCCTGCTGTAGGCCCAAGTGATACCACCAGTTCTGTTCCCTCTGCTCACTCTACATTGTCCTCATTGAACCAACTCATCCAGACTACTGATGCATAGGTGATAAGGATTGGATTTTGAAAATACCGACATACCGAGATCCCGCAATGCTTATAAACTCCGAATTTCGGGATCTGCATTCTTAGTGTATACATATACAACTACACATACATACATATATGCCTGTGCGCGTACGAGTGTTCATGCATACAGATTGACAAACAATATCGAATTTCAAATTGAACCCAACGCCCAATTCATTCGCTCACACAGTGACACACCTAAACTAATAGAAAAGGCAGAGAAACAAACCAAAGTAGAATGACAGAAACAAAACCACAAAGGAGCGTCAAAAGCCATTGAGACAATGAAGTATAAAAACGAATATGATAAAGATATATTTGTGGTGGTGGTGGTGATGCAAACTCTAAATGAAATCCAAAACGTGACAAAAAAAGAAACACACCTTTAATCAAAGCAGCCAACAAGGACAGCTTTAGCGGTGAAAGATATTTGAGAACAGGTCATTTGCAGGGTAAATTGCAAAAAAAAAAACAAAAAATAACAACAAATGTTTGTTTGTGTGTTTGGCAATGGATTGTGCAGAGTTTTATTTCAGTAGACAGCAAAAAATGGCATAACAATGACAACAGCAGACGAGTTAAAGAGAGGAGAAGATGATATGGAGAATGAGGAATGAAATGTGTCCACAAGTATGACTGGTGGAAAAGGATGTAGATAGAAAATTCGAGCAAAAATTATTATGTAATCGAAAGAAAAGAAACAGAAGCAAGAAAAACAGCACTGGCAAATATGGGATGTGCAAATAAATGTTGAGGGACTTACAAAAGATGGCGCAACTAACATTGAATTGTTCTAAGCAAGTGTATTTTAAGAAGTTATATATTCATGCTAAAGTGTCATTAATTTTCCTTCAAAAAGTCAATGAGCATAATATGTCAAATTTGTCCAAATTCTAAATATCATATTTGCTTTTACTCCAACCATTTGCGGGAAGTGGAAGGCGATTTTTTGTTTTAATTTGGAGAAGAAGTGAAGAAGCTCAAGGATAGATTGCTATACAAAATGTATGCTCAATTCGCACCATTAATAAAAATATGTCGCCTTTATTATTCTTCGTCTTAAGGCTCTCGCCTCATTTCAAAAATATCGTCCTCAAACAATTTTTCGAAATTCCGAATATTTACGAAGATATAGCCATTTTAGTGATGCAACCTCTACAGCAAAACTTCAAAATTAGTTTTCAGGCAAAACAAAGCGTGAATTGATATTTATACACAAGAATTTAGTTTGCTTTGTGGAAGCCAAACTGCGAACTGCATGTGCTCAAAGGAGGTTGAAATCTTTACAAAATCTGTTGTTGGAATTCAAGAAAGAACGGGCAATTTTGTTTGTTAGTGCTCGTTATATGACACAGCCGGTTCTAAAGGGTGGTTAAATTTCAAGGGCCGATGTTGAATGTGAACCACACCTAAACGTCAACGATACCGTTAGACTTCTTTCTGGTCTTTCTTCTTGTGGTTATTTGACAGAAAAGATGTACGTCGATAAGCCAGCAACAATTCAAGAGCTAAAGGATGAGATAATTCGGCACATTAACGGCATAGAACCTCTATTATGCCTCAGCGTCATCGAAAATTTGGGCCATCGGATGGAGGTGTGCCGCCGAGACCGCGGTGGCCATTTGGCCGATATTTTACTCCATGCGTAATTGAACCAACCAATATTATCACAATAAAGAGAAATAATAATAAATTGTGAAAAAAATTTTATTTAATTCAAAATCCCTTGAGACTTAACCACCCTTTACTAAACCGAAAGCTCTGAAAGCTGACACCTTTTTCGACAAAGCTCGTATATCAAAAGAAAATTTTTTATTTTTTAACAATAGATCAGAAAATAAAATACTAAAAACAATAATTAAAATTCTTTTTTTCGTTTCCGTTTTACACGCTCTTAAAGAAACATCCAAAAAACACCATTTCAAATGAGGCGGGGGCCCTAAGAACGCTTTGTTCTGCCTTTCCCAAACTGGATAACGAAGCAAAGGGAATGGGTCTAGTGGTGAACGAGGACAAAATGAAGTACCTCCTGCCACCAAACAAACAGTCAGCGCACTCGGATATCGGCACCCACTTCACTGTGCTCAGATATGATTTTGAGGTTTGGAAAAAGCATTTCACACAACTTGGTAAGAGGGCATTATTTATAAAATGTACAAGGTATTTAAATTTGATATAAATATCTGTCGCATTCTATACAGTTATTTGAATGATAGAAGCTTTTACGTTTATTTGAATAATAATTGTTCTATACTAAGAGGCATTGCTGCCACAAGGGTATTTATTAGGTCCAATACTATTTAATATATTCTTAGCTGATTTACCTGATTGAATGTTTCTAAAGTCAATAATATGATTAACATTTATTTGAATGAACTATCTAAATAACTACTCTTTGAAATGTGAATGTATAACATAACATAACATAACATAACATAACATAACATAACATAACATAACATAACATAACATAACATAACATAACATAACATAACATAACATAACATAACATAACATAACATAACATAACATAACATAACATAACATAACATAACATAACATAACATAACATAACATAATATAACATAACATAACATAACATAACATAACATAACATAACATAACATAACATAACATAACATAACATAACATAACATAACATAACATAACATAACATAACATAACATAACATAACATAACATAACATAACATAACATAACATAACATAACATAACATAACATAACATAACATAACATAACATAACATAACATAACATAACATAACATAACATAACATAACATAACATAACATAACATAACATAACATAACATAACATAACATAACATAATATAACATAACATAAGATAACGACGCATTTTTTTGTACGTGCAGCCGGCTACATCGAATTATAAGATGTTAGCACGTCAAAATCACCAACTTTTGATCTCTTTTCTTTTCATTACATATGAAAAAAGCGAGAACTATAGACCAAAGATTTTTTTGGACTTTATTATGTGAAAAGCTTTCACCTTTCGTTTACATTTGGTTTCATCAAATACGGAGAGATATTGTGTAAAGTAAATTTTGCTTAATTTTTACACCTCAACTTTTTTTCTTGTACCCAAGTTAATTAATCCGGCTTGCGTAAAACCCTCTAACATCTCCTTTCTTTCTTCCTTCCTTCCGCTTTTTCGCAATTTATGCTGTAAATTTTAGTTTTGTGTAAACTACCGTAAATCGATCAAATTCCATTTTTTTTTTTAATTTGCCAACAAAAATTATTTTAATAATATTTCTAATTTTGTTATTTGATTTAATTTATTAAGCATTTACATACCCGGCTAATTTTATTTATTCATAAATCCCATTTCAGCATTTCAAAAGTTAACAAATGCAAATAATAATGTAATCTAAACGCCAATAATAATTTACTACTTATGCAAATTTAGCGCCTATTTGCGCACATAAAATGCAAAATTGAAACAGCGTCAAATTACATTAAAATAGATCCTTAATATGCGTACAGGCACTTTGCCGGAAGCAAACATTTTTACATAATTTGTTAAAACAGTAGCAGCAGCAGCAGCTGTGCAACGGCTATTAGCTGCTACTTTTTAATAGTCTGCAAATGGGTGGAAAATTCGATTCGCCAAATAGGGTGGGGTAACCGAAAATGTTTAACTAAATTTCATGGAACACTCAGGGTGGTTACGGAGCGGAAAATGCCCATACAATGGCGCGAGGCAAGAGCTCATCAATTTTAATGCGTTGACGGCTATCATTAAAATCGCATTTCAAATGGATTTAAACAAGTGTGCGCGCGTGTGTGTGTATGCATGCAAATGTCGCATGAAAAGACCAGCATATTTTGTTGTTTTGCCAATTCGCCTGGCATTGGGAATGGGATTTTTCGTACTTTGTTGCTATTGCTGTGTTGTTTTAAGATCTCCCGTTTTATGGTATTTCCGCAATTGTTGTTGCACATATTTTTGTTTGCTATGCTCCGCTGAATGTTATAATTTCCAATTTGTGCGCTTGCAAGTATGCAACAATTTTGTTTGACCAAAAATGTAATCAACGCTTTGACAAAGCATGATTAATGTCACTACACCCCAACAATACTACGTAGGAACAACAACAAAAGCTGCTGGTTGCCAATAAGCTGCGAATATTCGAATACTATCACAAGTCACATACAAAAATACAGCTAATCTGAATACAGATATTTCAACGCATTTTATAAGCAAATATTTTACTCCAAACTCAGTATTTTGTGTATACGTAGCGGAGCGCAAAATTTTCGGTCTCCACCCCCAGTGAAAGGTCCTCAAATAAAGGCATCCAAATGAGGGGGTAAAATATTTTATCAAAAAAAAAAACAAAAACGAATTGCGTGATTTTAGGCGCTCAAGCTCGTTCAAAACGGTCCGCTTTCCCATTTCAGCTGCTAAATTTCAGCAGGATTTATGTTTATTTTATTTATGTTACCCACAAATTCAGTAATAAGCAGTTCACAAAGGCGCCTACAAATATGCTACGCTCATGAGGGTGATTTGCTCGAATTTTCGGTGTAGCTTTAAAGTTGACACAAATTTAGCGCAAATGGATTTAAGTGACGGATGGAAGTAAATGGATGTAAAAAAGTGGTGAAATGCTGATTGTGGCTGCAGCTGTTCGTGTGGTATTCAAAATCCACACTATCAAAATTGATGTGCCCTGGTAGGGTAGGTTAGGTAGCGCTGGCTGATCTGTAAAAAGAACTCACTTAGACCTCCAGGGTGTGTGAACACGACGGAAACAACAAAAGATAATTCTCAAAGTTGAAGCAAGAAAAGTAACCCTGTGTGAACGCGGTCTAATGAAGCTTTTCAAATATGAGAAAAGAGAGATTTGGCAACATAGAAAATAGTGAGTTATTGGTATAGGAAAAAGTTTCCGTTCTTTCTTAGCCAAAGTTACGAATTATTTAAACAATTAAATAATACGAGATATTACGTGAACCATGTGCCATTGGAAGCTACAAATTTACTCCATCTTTCAGGCAGCATACGGAATCCTATGACGAAAAATTCAAGTTCTTTTGAATTGATCCATTCATTGAGCCAGTTTCCGATGCTCTTGTAAGAAGTGAACCGCTCTTCAATAAACCCTGACTGCATTGATCGGAACAGATGGTAATCGGAAGGTGCAATGTTTGGGGAATACGGCGGTTGGCGCAATATTTCCCAATTCAGTTGCTCTAAATATTTGTGGACCGATTTAGCAACGTGTGACTGGCGTTATTATGCAGCAAAATCAGTTTGTGATATCTACTCTCACATTCCGGTCGCTTTTCTTTGAGAGCTCGATTCAAACGCATTGGCTACAGACGGTAGCGATCGCCAGTGATGGTTTCAGATGGTTTAAGGAGCTCATAATAGACACCGTTCTGATCCCACCCGATGCACAAGATAACCTTTGGAGTATGAATATTTTTTTCGCTGACAATGGACCTGGTTCACCTGGCAGGCTCCAACATTTTCGACGTTTATAAAATAAATAATTGGCGCGTACACTTCTGTTAGGTGTTTGGCCGAGCTCCTCCTCCTATTTGTGGTGTGCGTGTTGATGTTGTTCCACAAATGGAGGGACCTACAGTTTCAAGCCGACTCCGAACGGCAGATATTTTTATGATTTTCATGGCAGAAATACACTCGGAGGTTTGCCATTGCCTGCCGAGGGGCGACCGCTATTAGAAAAATGTTTTTATTAATTTTGCTTTCACCGAGATTCGAACCCACGACCTCTCGGTGAATTCCGAATGGTAATCACGCACCTACCCATTCGGCTACGGCGGCCATTTCGACGTTTAGGTTTACCATAATAGACACATTTTTCATGGCCAGTGAAGATGCGATGCGGAAATTCTTTTCTTTTTGGCCGTTCAAGAAGCATCTCAACCGTCACCAAATGTTTCTCAATATTCCTCTGCTTCAATTGATGTGACACTCAGTTACATGCCTTCTGGACCATTTCCATCGCGTACAAACGTTTTCCGACGGTTGATCTGTCAACATTCAACTCTTTACACATATCATCAAGGGTTCGAGGGTTGAGTCTCTTCAAATTTTTTCGGTGCCCCTTCGCTCGTTCGATCTTTATCACTCACGCCGAAATTGCCACTTTGGAAGCGTCGAAATCCCTTCTTACAAGCTGTATTTGGTGGAGCGTGATTACCGTAAATATTGATCAATATACGGCACGTTTCAGCTGCATTTTTTTTAATTCTCCGCAAATTCTTTGAGACGAACGTCCCGATAACATTTTTGACGACAGATAAAAAAGGATGTTTACGCTTCAAACGAATGTCAACTACTGCGATCGAGACCTCACATATACACCTTCAAATCACCTGTATATTACTGGAGCGCACATAAAAATAGTATCAGCAGCGACACCTCTTTTGCGAGGGCGGAAACTTATTCCCATACTCAATATATCAGTTTTGTGAGGTATAACCATAATCGCTAGCAATGAATCTTACTCCATAACTTTGCTGTTTACTTCACATGAAAATTGTTCATCAAGTCAGCTGAGCACAGAGATGACGAGCAGGAAAGTGAAGAAACAAACACATCTAGCACCTGACGCCTTTGTAATCATGTAAATGTATTTAATAAATTGATTTCTTATACTTAAGTTAAGGTGCCACAAAATGTACTAAAAATTAGTGTCAATAATTTCAATTTCAACTCACACCTAAGTGCGTAAGGAGAGGCTTATAAGCACACAAGCACACATTCACCTGTGAAGAGCATGAAAAGGGTCATAAATTGTGGGACACACAAGCATATCAGCATATGGGCACATTCACATATACACACATAAATACTTATGTACACACCAAAGGACAGCGGATCAGGTGAAAACCCAAAAATCAGGTCTTAAACCACCGCAAGCGCACAAAATAGGAGAACACATACAATAATGAGGACTTCATCCTTTTTCGTAAGCGGATATACACATGCATGTGTATGGTGTATAGTTATTGGTAGGCGCGCATTACAGCCTCCTGCGAACTGATGTTCTACATATAAACAGCGAAATAGCTGCGCAACACAATACACCTGCTCAACTTACCACACTGAGATGAGATAAGCCTAATTGGATGGGGAGTCAGACAGGGAGTCGAAAAAAATGTGGAAAAAAAACGAAAAAAAAAACAAAAAATATAAATAAAAAAATACACGCAGCTGTGGTAAAAGAGTATGAAACAAGAGAAATGTCTGCCGTGACCTGACAGCGTAAGAATTTCCAGCAACAAAGATAAATTACCTGATGCCTAGATTTATCCGGTTCAAAGTTCAACGACGTTGTTTAGAACGTGAATGTCAGAACATTCATACCAACAAACCCGCAAATATCAGATGAGAAAAATTACAAGCCAGGCAAACAATGTGTATAGAATTTCGCTAAAAAAGGGCAGCAAGTAGGGATGATGATGGAGGGATTACCCAAAAATGGAAAAAAATAAAAAATAAAAAATTAAAATTAAATAATAAAACAAAAAAAGGGAAAATAGAAAATTGAAGGTGGATAATAAGTGTAAACTGATTGCTGGGAAATTGGATTCAAGAAATAAATTTAGTAAAATGCCTATACAGTTTTGAAATGCTTTTCTAAATTGAACTATTAGGCACAGCTTTGGGCGAATAAGGTCGAGTTTCACCCTTGATTTTAGGTATTGTATTGAATTTTCTTACTCTTAAATAGATATTCATATAATTTATAAGTGAATTTCATTGGGAGATTTATCTGGAATGAGCACTTGTAAACATTCTTAATTAATCCACATATAATTTCCCTGTGCAAAGTGGCGCAAAATTAATCATCCAATATTGTGTTTGCATAGCTTTTTTACTAAATAAAAAAAAAACAAAATTGATTTTGAGTGATCGAAATCTTTATTTGGAACTTTGCACGCTTCGTTGATTGGCTGTTTGTAGGTATACTGCATAATATTCTTGGAAGATTTGCGATCAAATAGAAATATTGTGACTGTTCATCAGAACAAAAAACAAAGAAAAAATACCCCAAAAAAACTCAAGCTTGGAGACCTTGTATGTATGTATATGAGACTAATTATTCACTTATTTATTTAATCGTCGGCCACCGTAGCCGAATGGATAGGAACGCGACTAACAAGCGTTGATTCGAGTCTCTGTGCATGAAACATCAAATGAGAGAATACGTTACGCCGTTGCCCCTCCGCAGACATTGGCAAACCTCCGAAAGGATTTCCGCCATGAAAAAGTTGTTGATTTAACAAAAGCATTCGACCGAGTCAAACTGCAAGATGTTTTGAACAACTTGGCCAAACAAGGTGTACCAGCAGACATTCTTACCGTCATTAAAAACTTGAACTGTGATTGCAAAACAAAAATAAGAATAGATGGAAAATATATCAACGAAGTTCCATGCGCAAGCGGAATACGACAAGGAGACTCGCTGAGCCCAATACACTTCAATACAATAATGGACCAAATAATAAAAGAAGTCAAGTCATTAGATGGGTATCGCCTTAACACGTTCCCTGTCCGCTGAGCTACATATGGTTCAGGAAACGTGCGCCTGATAAGCACTGATACGTTCCTGAGCCATATGTGTGTCAGGGGGTATATGAAACTTCTAAAGCAAATTATTCGACTGGACGTAACGGAACTGTACAGTTTCTGCACTGGACGTGCTGGTACGATAATAGAGTAAAGAAAAACGTCGGGACATACGAAAAAATATTTTTATTTTACACAGAAATCACAAATTATTTTTAATTATTTCTTATTACGACACTCCCAGGCTTATCCAAATCAGCAATCTCGGGGTCACGCTCTATGTAAATATCATAATTCCAGACAAACCCCTCTTCTGTGCACAGTTTATAGATTTTCAAGCCGTATTTATAAGCTTTTGATGGGTTGTATTGACGGAAAGATATCCAATGACGATACATTCACCAGGTGTTAATAAGCTCTTCCAGTTATTGATAACAAGGTCCAAAAGTGGTTTTATTTTGTATATATGTTCGTTTTGATCCCTCGGAGCTTCATTATCAACAAAGTGCCAGCAACGTAATATTGACGAGAACCGATTATATGACATGTTTACGTTGTGAAATATTGGATTTGTCGGTCAATTTTGCATTTTTGTAGTGGGACAGGGAACGTGTTAATAACATGAGCATACCAATTTTATGTTATGCAGATGATGCCATATTAATTGCGGACTCTGAAGACAATTTGCAAAGATTACTACATAAGTTTTGGAGTTACAGCCAAACAGTTTAATATGGAGGTCTCCAGAGAAAAAACAAAAAGTTTATTAGTTGCCAAGAATGCGATTAGATGCAAACTTGAACTAGAAAGGACGATGATAGAGCAAGTTATGAAATTTAAATACCGGGGGACAGAAATATCCAGTAACCGCGACATTATTCAGGAAGTCAGAGAGAGATGTATGCAGGGCGCACGTATTGCAGGTTGCATTAGGGATGTTGTATGGTGGAACAAATATATGAACACTGAAAGCAAGACGCGTATATACAAGACTGTAATAAGACCAATCCTGACCTGTGGAGCCGAAGCACGAGCTGAAAACGCAAAAACAAAACAAAACAGCTGAAATGCAAGTTCTACGATCCATCCTAGGAAAAATACGTCTTGACTGCATTAGAAACGAGGTCATTCGTGACGAAACTGGCGTTAATGACGTAGTGAAGCTTGGAATGATCACCTTTCTAGAGCTAGTGACTACAGAATTATCCGAATAGCGAGGGAAAGCGCGGACCTGGAAGACCACTAAAGAGATGGCGTGAAAGCTGGATTTCGACATCAGCGGAAGGACAATAACATTTTCGTTATTTTGAATTTTAATAATTCTTTGTAATACTTGTATAATTTATAACTATGTAATTGTGTGAAGAAAAACAGGTGAAAACCTACAATAAAAGAATAAGAAGAAGTTCAGCATTAAAAAATACCAATTGCTATTCGGAGTCGGCTTAAAACTGTAGGTCAATGTATTTGTGCAATAACATCAAGCCGCACGCCACAAAAAGGAGGAGGAGCTCGGTCAAATACTCAAAACTGGTGTAAGCGCCAATTATATGTACGAAGTGTGTTCAAAAAATAAGATGAATTTTCATTTTTCTCAAAAAATATTTATCTATTCATCAATTTCTATTTTAACTCCTTCAAAGTAGTCCCCCTCAGATATAATACACTTGTGCCAGCGTTTTTTCTAATTCTCGAAAAAGTTCTGATATGCACTTTTTGGTATGTCCTAGAGCTCTCACGAGAACAGTTTTTATATATTTTCATCTTCCCAATCGTGATGCCGACCTTTCATGGGTCTCTTCAATATTGGGAACAGGAAAAAGTCACAGAGGGCCAGTTCTGGTGAATACGGTGGATAAGACATGATAAGTGTGTTGCTTTTGCGCAAATAATTTCTCACAAGCAAAGATGCGTGAGCAGATGCTTTATCATGATACAAAAGCCATGAATTTTTTTCCCAATTCCGGGTGTTTTTTTAATATTGCGTCACGCAAATGGCTCATAACTTCAAGGTGATACTCCTTTTTTACCGTACGACACCTTTTGGTTAGAACTCCTGATGCATTACGCCATGGTAATCGAAGAAAACAGTGAGCAAAACCTTGACATTTGATCGAACTTGGCGTGCTTTTTTTGGCCTTAACTCTCTTCCATTGGCACAATTGGGCTTTGGTTTCGATATCATAACCATATACCCATGATTCGTCATCAGTTACAACCCTTTTAAGCAAATCTAGATCATCGTTGACGTCAATCAACAATTCCTGAGCGATGCTCATGCGACGTTGTTTTTGGTCAAAATTCAATAATTTTGAAGCGAACTTCGCTGCCAAATGCTTCATGTCCACAATGGTTGTATGGCAAGAGCCAACCGAAATGCCGATATCCTCAGCAACTTCTCTAATTGTGTTTCGACGATTATCTATAACAATTTTCTTCACTTCCTCAACATTGTCTTCGGTTCACATCTTCTCGCCCTTCTGTGAAAAGCCGCTGTTAAAGAAAAGTTCCTTCATGTGCGTTGGATTTCGAGCGAGGGCGGCATATGCCATGGTTAGGCCGGAGCGGATGAATAGTTGATTTTTTGCGTCTTTAGAAGTTTTAGCATAGATTTTGTCGTTTTGGTTGTTAAAAACTTCTTCAACAGTGAACATTTTCTCATGTGTGAAAAGAATATTTTCATGGCCGTTAACCGTAAGCCACCGAAGAAGCTGCTTGCGTCTGTCGAGTCTAATTTTCTTCAAGCGCGTTGTCAAAAGGTGACCAGTTGTGACGTGGACGGTTTTCATGTGGTGATCCTCTTTAATAAGACATGACATGTTTTTGCTGTTCAAAAAATATGGTGAATTTTTAAATTTTGCGGTCTTCGTACATTCGATTTCGTTTATTATTTATTTTATATTGGTACATTCGAAAAAAATTGTTAGAAAATTCACCACAAACCTCGTACATTAATTTCCCTAGACAAGATTTTCTGAATGAAGTCATTCTCCACTCGCTCTTTCCAATGCAGAGGAGACCTAAAATAAGCAAAAATAGTTACACATGACATCAGTGGCAAGAGGAAGCGGGCAATCGCGGTAATAGCGCAGGCACACCAAATTTAGCGAAGACCTCAACCATCTGTGCGATCCTTCTGTCAGAAAAATTTGACACACAGATGGCACTCCATGCAGTAAGAAGACGTTGTTCCTAAGCAACGACAGGTGGGCATTCCCACTACTTAGGACTGATAGCGGCAGGCTAATCACCTACCCCGTCAGAAATCAAATAGATTAACGAAACCAACGCAAGACAAGTCTTGTTGAGGCACTATGCTCCCGAGAGGAGTAAACAAGGAAAAACAAAAAAAAAACATCAAGGCGTACAGTGTCTTTGGCAAAGATATGCGGAAGCCTGTTATGTGGCAGTGAAAACCAGTGCAAAACATAATATGAGTAGATATGAGCTTTGAGACTCGAGAATGTTTTATGTTCTCTAGTATCTCCACAGTCAACTTTCGCTGCCGCCTTCAACGAGGCGACTTTTTGTTATTTTTACTGCTCCCAATTATTCACTTTCTTGTTTTCCTACACAATTTCTTTGGGCTAATGTTTTTGTGGGCGGTTTGCATCTTATGCTTGATACTCTTGAATTTTAAAATTCTTGTGATATGTTTTTATTTATTTTTTTAAAAGCAACTGTGGCCCAGTGGCAACTGGTACAGTGTAATGCGATAACTGGAGAGGATATCTACAGTTTCACTGATATCCAGGTGGTGATAAAATCCCTGGAAAAACAGTCGACAAGATCCAAACGAAGCCATAAAATGCCGCGCATCTCTTAACGAGATGACTGAGTCATTTCACCTAATGATAACATGGGTTCCTGGCCATTGTGACATTGAGGGAGCTGCAGAGCTGATGCATTGGCAACAATCGGTACCAAATTGACTGATGAGTACATAGGCAATGATATAGGTATACCCTTGCAAACATGTAAACTACGTATCCGCGAGGAAATTGTAAGAGTAGCGAATGAAAGATGGACAGCTCTGGCCGACTATCAATGCTAAACACACGGAGCTTCTACTGAAAAGAGATAAGCACAGTCTTAAGACACTGATTTCAGTTATTACGGGGCACTGCCTAATCGGTAGACACGCCCAGAGAATGGGTGTGCAAACATATAACTCCTGCAGAAGTTGTCTAGACGAGGAAGAGGAAGAGACGATCTCGCACCTTCTGTGTCACTGTCCTGCTCCATCCAGACGTAGACTCGTCAGTTTAGGTGGACAATTCTTTAATGAATTAGCAGATCTCGGCTCTGTCGAAATTAAGGATCTTAAAATTTTTTTCAAAAGTAAACATTGGTTTTAGGAGGGATAAGGGCTAG
The DNA here is from genome assembly GCA_037575425.1 of Anastrepha fraterculus. Taxonomy (NCBI): domain Eukaryota; kingdom Metazoa; phylum Arthropoda; class Insecta; order Diptera; family Tephritidae; genus Anastrepha; species Anastrepha fraterculus. The sequence continues at coordinate 137,960 of JAYXIM010046381.1, forward strand.
TTCCTCCCGCGGCATCGCAATGGGCCATGAGCCTGATGTGTCCTATAGTGGACAACCGCTTCAACCTACCCTAGTTGTGGCCCAACTACCTAACATGATTTAGTTCGACATTTTTAAGAAAAATACAGATATTTTTTTTTCTAATTTTAACAGCAAGAATTAACGCAAAATGAATCATTTAATTTTGTTTTTGCGAATTAAAATAAAATTAGTTTGAGTGATGTTAATTTTTATTTTGACCTTTACGCGGTCAAGTGATCTGCTTGTGTACTGCAGCTCTCTACTCCACAAGTATCAAATATGATTGACGCATGACCATTTGCAAAAAGTATAAATTTTTCGATAGGTTGATTAATTTTGAGCCACCTTGTATATTCTCCTTTCTGTATATATATTTTCCTTTGTTTTCCATTTCAACAACAAGCTAACCATTAAACAACTCAACCTTACGCTTGAGAGCTGATGAAAAATATGCATCAATTACATTTCAAGTGTTCCCAGCTTACAACTCACTCGCAACTATCATTCATGGCATTCATGGAGTGGCGACCACCCTTCATTTTTCCCCCAATACACCACTAAAATGGGAGAAAACAATTTAAACTGGCATTCCCCCATTTCGCACTCGCGTCAAAGCAACAAAGGCGAACAGCGCAAAAATGCGAAAAATGCGAAAAAATTACATGAACTGTAGCTTAGACGATCATTCATAGTCATCAACACCAAACAAAACTGTGTGCAGGAGGTTGCTTAGTATGGACGAGTGTGTATGGGTGAGTATGCCAACAACAATTATGTGCTTCAACGTCTGCGCTGGTATGGAAAGTGTGAAAAGTTTACATTAATGGGGTACGACTTAGTTTGCAACAAGAAGGACAAGAAGAACACAAAAAACAAAAACACGAAAAGAAAATATGTAGTGAAATTGTTGTTACTTTTTTGTTTGCCCGCTACCCTTAAACATTAGTTATGTACGCTGCTTAAATAATTTTTTGTCATGGCTTTGAGTTTTGTTGTTTTTGTTGTTGTTGTTGTTGTTGTGCAGCCGTTAATCGTTTCAACACTAATTACCACTCATTAAGTTGTCTTAGCCCCAAATGCTTGGCAAGTAAGTAAGTCCCAGTACAGGCCGCCCTAGGCTCTAGCGTTGCTTTAAAATATGGAGTACTTACACGTGGATGTGGGGATGTGTGTATGTATATATGTATGTGTGTAAGTATGTATGCATTTCCAACATCCCTGATTCCACTATTTTAAAATGAAACTCATCGCTTGGTGCTGCTGATGGAGGCTACACTTTTTACTTTCCGCTCGCGAACTTATAACGGTAGCATTTACAAAGTGTTATTGTGGTGGTGTGTTTTCGTGAGAGTGTGAGAAAGCTCCATTTATTTTTCAAAAATATTTGCATTTAGCAAGGACGTGCCAAAAAAGATGTAAAAAAATGTGTACATAAATTTTAAAGAGCAGATAGAGAATCACTCATATTTTCAATATTTTACGCCTTCGCTGGATTACTAAACATTCACAAATTTTTAGGCAATAGATTTCCTGCAAGAATTCTAATGAATTTGAGGCATAACTGGAATGAAAAGACTCATGTGTATGATACCCTTTCGATATCACTTTGGCATCGATACTTTTACTTGTTTATGATATCGGAACAAACTAATGAATACTGAATAAATATCGGTAAAAAGTGGATGATCACCGAACGATGACTCAGTTACGGTTGTGTTAACTGCTGCATGCTGCTGACGAGTTTCATTAGGTAGCTGATATCAAGACTTGCTTTATCAGCGGACCAATCAAAGTAATGAGAGCTAAAAGTCTAAATCTTAGCTTCGCAAAACCAGGACTGCTAAACGCAAGGAGCTGACATGATTTCAGCTCGTCCTCCATGCAACTGACTCAAGAGAGGCTCGAAGTAATGTCCAGTCTCGCAGGTTGCATACAGTGTTCTGTAAGGATACCCATGAAATTTGAGAGCTGAGAATTTGATAACCTTAGAAGATGCCTCGTGCACCAATGATCCACACGGCACGCACCAGAATGATTTCGCGACCTTGCAACTTTGTGTGCTTGCCTAGCACTCGCTGAGTTGACGCGAAGCACAGCATTTCACAGACCTCAGCTAGTCAAGGTGATCCCAATCGTCTAAGTGCGCAGGGAAATCACCTCACAGGTCGCCTGTCTTGCCAGATCATCCATCTCGCAGTTTCCTGCAGTGTCCCTTTGACCTGGTACTCAGATAAGCTTTAAATCAAAGAATTCGTGTGCGATCGAAAGTGAAGTCAGGCATTTCCCGACCAGTTTACAACCCACTATCATCAAGCCCAGGTTCTTGATTGTCGCTTGGTTTGTCGGAGTAGCTAATGACTTCCATGACAGTTATTACACAAGTGAGCACCCAGCCAATCAGCTGTTTCTTTGATTGCGGCTGCCTGTGCTCGGAACACACTGCAGTGGTTCGGTAGCCTGAATATGAGTCTTATTGCGAGCTCTTCACAGAATAGCCCTCCACTAGCCCTTCTAACCAACTTTAAGCCGTCCATGAAGATATTCAATCGGTCCTCTCTCTAAATGCTGCACCCTGCCCACTCTTCCCTTGATGGAGTGTGGGTGGCGAATGTCACATTTGTACTAATCGAGTGTGTACTTTTATTAATAGCCAGGGGGTTAACCCAAAATTTCTGGGGTTACTTGAATGGCCGAAGTCTACTCTTTACTATAACAATTTTTCTTTGTTTCAGATTCCACGAACTTGAGTTATCTAGTCAACTGCATTGATTAAGGGTATCTTTAGGCAGCCTTAGCCGAATGGGTTGGTGCGTGACGACTATTCGGGAGCGCGTACGTTCAAATCTCTGTGCATGAAACATTGAACAAGTTTTTTCTAATAGCGGTCGGCACTCGGTAGGCAATGGCAAACCTCTGAGGGTATTTCTGCTATGAAAAAGTTTCTCATAAAAACCATTTACCATTCGGAGTTGGCTTAAAACTGTAGGCCAATGCAAAGGAGGAGATCGGCCAAACACCTAACAGAAGTGTACGCGCCAATTATTTATTATTTTTAACTTCGGGCAGTCATAGCAGATTTGTCATAAAAAACAAAGTTTATAAATTTTGTGTGAAAGGCAAATCAACAAATTATGAAGGCAAACTACGAGTACAAGGCCAACGAAGGGAATGAATGGCATATCTAGTAAACCGTTTCTGAACCTTCTCAATTCTGAAAGATGCACCCATATAGTATGGATTCCTGATAATGCTGCAATATTCGAGGTCTGACTTAACAAGAGAAAAATACAAGTTCTTCAGCATAGAAAGGTCCTGGAACTATTTTGAATTCTTTACTACAAAGTCGAGCACTGACCTAGATCTGGCAATCATAAAGTCTATATGCTTAGAAAACGACTTTTTAGATGTAATTATAACCTCCAGGCATGTTTTTTAATAATAATAATTGTTGGGGGTGGTAGTGCCTAACTTGTAATCGAAATCAATCGCATTTACTAGCATTAGGAGGTAAGGAGTTATAATCCCGTCAAGCTTCTAAACTTATAAGTACTCTTGAAGTCTTGTGCAATCAGCTACGTCCTCTATACGGCTGTAAATTTTCAATTCTCTGCATACATCAGACAACACGATGTCACAAAAACGTCTGGAATATCATTAACAAAGATTATGAACAATAGTGACCCGAGATGGCTAACTTGGCTCTTGAGAGAAGAGCCAAGAGCGGATATGGATTTTAGTGATGCGCATTTGAACAGTAACTTAAGTAAATGTTAGTGCTCAAATAATTGTACCGACTGGCAGGACAGTTGAAGTTTTATTTAGGTTAAGAGGTGATGGGGTAGAGCCTTTCAATACTTCGTTTTGGAATAAGAAAAACAGAACACACGAAAATACTAGAAAAAGCAACTTGCGGCATTTTATAAGGCATCTCTTGGGCTCAGTCTCTCATTTCGATTAGTTATTTATTTTTTGGTTTTAACATTAGCGAAGTGAATTTCTTAATCAAAATTACAAGGAGTTACAGATGTGGCTTATCGTAGTAAAAGGTCTGGCAATAGGTGCATAGCATCAATTTTGCTGAGCGCAATCAAGGAATTTTCTTCACTTCAAATGATCTCGAGTCTTCGCATATTCAGCTAATTAGATTGAGACTGAGAGTATTAACCAAGATTTTTACATAAAATCCACCACAGTATCGACTGAGATTCTCTTTGCCTATGAAAGATTTAGAATTGACAATAATGATGGATTACAAGCCTTGGCCATTCGAAGCGAAATGAGGAGAGTAACTTTGGCTATCATGTCGTAATGGTCACTCATTTCCCATTATTCTTATGCTCGTCTAATCAGTCGTTTTTCAGACGGCAGCGAGGTAACATGAGCGGTGGCTACGTTGATTGTTTCTTATGTGACCAACAAAATCTCAGTTTTGCCATAAACAAACAGCTGCCACATCCCATGTGACGTCAGCTAATTCTTTCAAATTCGCTGAAAGCCGGTAAGATGCTGGCTACATTTTCTGTTTTCTCTCACAACTTTTCATCAGGTAGACCCCACAGATTTCCTTTTGAGCTGCACTACCTCCGATTGCGATATTTTCGGCACTACGTGGGTTGAGTTGCCTCACTGCCAAAGAAATATTTAATAGTGAATACGTAGAGTTAAATTTTCGTTTACCGATTTACAAAATGTTCGTATAGAATTTCATTTGCTCTGCATCACCCCTTCCATCCCCATCATTCGTGGTACTCACTTCCAACTCAAACAAAGTGATTTTAAGGCAAAGTTACAAAACAATTTAGGCTTTAATTTTAACAAAAAACAGCACTTTAACTAAATTTTCGAAATTTCTTTTATGTACAGTTATGTGCATAAGTGTGTATGCGAGCACTCGAAAGTTCAACAGGAAGTGCACTGCTAGCGTTGGCTTTGCACAATTGACTTGCAATGTACTCGTATGCGTGGATGTATGTGTGTAAGTATATATGTATGCGTGTTTTCTCAATAAGACAAACACATTTGTGGATATTTTTGCTGCTTGTTGTTATGCTTGCGCGAGTATTTGTTGTTGTTATTCACATCTCTTTACAGCGTTAACACAAACAGAACACAAAAGAAGTTGCCGCAGAGAAACGGGAGCAACATCAACAGAAGCAGCAGTAAACAATGCAAAATTATTGAACTCAGCCAAACAAGTGGAACTCGCATAGACACAAAACACAGACGTATGGAGTACATTTGAACATACCCAGTAGGGCAAAGCAGAAAAAGTGGAACAAATTTATGCGTCTGAATCATGACATTTCTGATCGAAATTTTCGAAGTGCACTCGTTTGAAATGTGATATTTTGACATATTATATTACAAGTGAAAGTTGAAACGAAACGAAAGCTTTGTAAGAGAAAATTTTGTATGAAAAATTTAAAATAATTCAGTAATTACTGCTAAGTGAGTCCAGGCAGCCAAGGTGTTTTTTTAATAATTTAATAAAAAAATAATTTATTAATAAATTATAAGTTAATAAATATTAAGTTATAAGGATGGATTAAGGTACTTTTTTAATAACCATTAAACAACTTGGGTACTCTACGCTAAAAATACGAGTTTAGCTATAAACAATTTGTGATCAGGGCAAAACATGAGACTCATTGGCAATACAACTCAACGTGACCAGTTCAGCGGTCTGCTAGTGCTAAGTCTTGCGGAAGGCACATACTGGGTTGCCCATATTCGACGGACCCATGTGTTTGATTTTAAATCAAAGAAAAACACAATTTTTATGATGTCGACGATAATAATCATTTTATTTGGTTCAAGTAGATTTGTTGACATCACTTTTTGAATATGATATCTCTCAAATGGCCGCCTTGAGCCTGTACGGCGTATTGTGCTCGTTTTGAAGAATTTTCCATAGTTTTAGCTAAGATTTCGGCTGGAATAGCGGCTATTTCCTCACGGATGCTGTTCTTGAGCTCTTCTATGGTCTTTGGCTTATTAATATAAACCTTTGATTTTAAATATCCCCACAAGAAGAAGTCAGGTGGCGTTAAATCGGGCGAACGCGGTGGCCAGCCAAAATCGCCATTTTTCGACATCAAACGACCAGGAAACAATTTCTTCAAAAAATCGATTGTGGTGCGAGCTGTGTGTGATGGAGCGCCGTCTTGTTGAAACCAGAACTGCCTCATATGCTTTCGACGAATAATTGGCATCACAGAAGTGGTTATCATATCACGATAACGCTCCTGATTGACGGTAACAGCTTGACCGTCTTCATTTTCGAAGAAAAACGGCCCAATAATCGTTTTCGCACTAACGCCGCACCAAACAGTGACTTTTTCGTCGTAAAGAGGTACCTCTTGAATTTCGTGAGGATTTTCAGTGGCGTAAATACGGCAATTTTGCTTGTTTACCGTCCCATTCAATAAGAAATTAGTCTCATAGGACATGATGATTTTGTTCCAAAATTGCTCGTCATCTTCAGCCATTTCGATGACTCTTTGGGCCCATTCCAATCGACGAGGCTTGTCCGTAGGCAACAATCTTTGCGTCAATTGAATCTTATACGGGAATAAATGCAAATCAATGCGGATAATTCGTTGTAAAGTGGTTCGAGCATTGCCCAACTGCTGAGCACGGCGATTTTGGGATGTCCTTGGCGACGTCTTCACACTGGCCCGTACAAGAGCAGTATTCTCATCCGATCGCCTTGGTCGGTTTTGATTTGGCCTCTTTGGATTAGAAAGAGCATCACCAGTTGACTTCTTTTGTTGAATGTAAATTTCAACATTTTGGGAGCACTCACGTGGCGTGTACTGTTCCATGGTAAACATCTGCTTGGAGTGACGCTTCCATTGCGGTATGTCATTAAGCGATCTGATGTCTCTGTCAAAAGATACAGGGTTGCCAGATGGGTCCGTCGAATATGCATTTTTCGTTTTTATAAAAAATATATGTAATGTTTTCTAATAAGCTTCACAGGGTTTTTTTTTAAACAAAAGAAAAACATTCTAAGTAATTTCCGATTTTTACGACCCTAGGATTTTCAGAACCTCCTTATAGCAATCTCGAGATCCCGAAACTAATCACGGGATATAGATATTCATTATTTGGCAAAAACTTAGCTCGAAAAAACTTACCACCGATAGATGATTTCGCAGAAAACCTTGCAGCGAAATCCGCAGGAAGACTAAAAGTCCTAAACGAACTCTCATACAGGATCTCAATAAACTAGAATAATACAGTCAATATGAACTGTATGCCTCCAGTTTTTAAAGGAGCACAAAGGTTCAAGATTATTATCGAAAAAGATGGATGGCGTAAGGGCTTTAGCTTCAAGAGCGATACACCTAATTGTTATTCTAATGGCTCTAAACTGACTAGTGGAGTAGGCGCTGGGATATACTGTACAGTATTACACGTAAGCTGCAAAGAGCTTTAAACCTCACGAAGAGGGGGTGTGTCTTGATATAAACCCGTCCACAACAGCCATCATTCCTTTCACCAGGAAAAGAGTTTTACCAGCAATGAAGGAGATCAGCATGGACGGGGTTGCTATTGGTTTGGTCCGCGAAATTAAGTTCCAAGGCCTTGTCTTGGATGCCAAGTTCAGTTGGAAGAGGCATGCTGACGCAACTTTGTCGAAAGCAGCAAATCCTCTCATGATCTGCAAACGTCTACCAGCTATATCTTGGGGCTGTAGTCCAAGAACCCTGAGATGGATGAACATCATGATAATAGCATATGGACCGATCACTTGGGCATCGAGAGTCACTCTGTCGACAATGTTGTCAGCGCTAACTAAGCTTCAGCGCTTAACATGCATTAGGTGCATCACGGGGGCAATGCGGACCTACTACCTACCTACTAAAACTGCGCTGAAGGTGAGGTTTGAGCTGACACCACTTCATTTCGTTATTCAGTAATCAGCCAAGCGTATCCTAGTGAATATTACCAGGGAAGGCTTCAGGAGAGGAAAAGTGATGTCATCTAAAAACATGGATGGTATCAATAGTCACCAAATTCCTTCATATCGAAGAATTGAGGTGTTAATTGATAAGAATTGATAAGTTAAACTGGAGCAGATCTGCATTTGAAAGAAAAATCCAAGAGTGTACTCTGCACTAGTACACAGATGGTTCGACCCCAGAAGGCATCGGCGCTGGAATATGCAACCCCAGAACCAAGCATTCTTTGCCGATGGGTAGTTTTCCAAGCATCTTGCAAGCGGAGATATATGGCATCTGTCTATGTGCAGAGATAAGCTTAGACTGAAATTTCCGGAATGACCACTCAAGGCTCTATCGTCCTGTGAGATTAAGCTCTCACTTGTACTTGAGTATATTGCGAAACTGAATCTACAAGGAACGCACCATCAACTTATTTGGGTCCCACATGCGTGTAACTGAGCTTTTCATTGCTTTGGGGCAACACACCATCAAGGAGAAACTTAGAAGTGAAAAGCTAGGGCTAAGGGAGGTTTCCTGGCACCAAACTATGGGGGCTACGCCAGGAGAAATACTTACTGGGAGGGTAGAACCAAAAGAGGTTTAAAAGACTCATAACCATCCCCAAGGATAAACTGGGGTATTCTCACAGGCAATGGCAATCTGCCAACTCATCGGCACATGATCAGGATATGGTCCACTAATTTTGGTCGTTTCTGTGACTAATCCCAGGAAACTCCAATGCCTCTTCTCCTTGAATGCAGCGCTATAGCGCGCTGAAGGGGAGACATCTCAACCAAGAAAGGCACATACGCTCAGTCTAACCCAGCTCTATCTCAAGTTTAATGAAAGAACTTCGACTCGATGAGGTACTGTGATGAGTAGAGAGGACAAAAGATCATGAGGTCGCAGTGCAAACCTCGTATAAACCTCACCGTATTAATCTACATAAACAAGAAGGAACACGCGCTTATCATGGTCCTACATGTCAACTCCCTAGTAGCGCGCCAGCTCAGTATCAGTTCTTTGTCCTGCAGGGTATTTCATTAGAGTCATCGGTATGCACTCATGTACTCAGCGTATTGTACATACGTGCTTTGTCGCACAAAGTCAAACAACAAGAATGTGTAAGCGAATAGAAGGTAGAGAAGATTGAGAAAAACGTGATGAAAGCAAGTCGAGTCAACGAGCTCCCTTCTAAAATCTTGGAAATCATACAAGTGAAAATCTCAAAATGTCAAAAAGTTTAACAAGATTTCGACATCTTAACTTCAGCAAGTACGCGCAGTAAGCGGATGGAGCATAATATAGCCAGACATAGAAACAATGCCCCAGCTAAGGGAGTTAGCCAATTCAAAATAACAATAAAATCCAATGTGAACGAGCGCATGAAAGCAGCCAAGAAAGTGCAGAACAACAATAAGGACAATGCGGACAATAACTACAAAAATAAGGACTACTAAAAATGGCAACTACATACGTACAATGGTAAACTCTATTCTTCTTCTTCTTATTTTTCTTTTTCTTCTACTTTGCTTGTACTTGCTTGTATTTTCACAAGCCATTCGTCGCAAGAGCTTTGCGGTGATGATATAAAGAAAATAAATATAAATATAAATACGTAAACAAAAAAATATAAATCCCTATATATACACGTATATGTGCACATATATGCAAATGTATAATTGTATGTGTGAAAAATTCATAGTATGGAAGACAGCTGCTAGTGCTACTGCAGGCAAATAAATATAAATAGGCAGGGAGGCCACCAATTAGTCCTCCTACCTAAGGCAGGGAAGCCAGCAGGAGATCCCAGCCAACGGTGCCTCTGTATCTTTATTCGCTACGCTGTGTCTATGTCGTCGGGAAGCTCTTAAAGCTCATCGTTCCATCGCCTACTATACTCGCCGTTGGCAATATGCAAAGGTCCAAAAATCTTCTTCAGAATCTTTCCCTCAAATACTCCAAGAGACGCCTCATCGGATATTGTCATCATCCAAGCTTCTGCGCCATCAGAGGTCCTCGGAGAGGTCCTCCCCAATTCTGATGGCGCTGCTGGTATTGAACAACGTCACCTTGTATAGCCGTATTAGTTTTGCGGGGATACCAAATTAAGACATCGCGGCATATAGAAAACTTCTTTTCGTTCTCTTGAATGCAGTTTTGAAGCCGACGAAAAAATGGTGTTTTTGCGATTTTCCTTTCATGGGTATTTTCCAAGACTTGGCATATTGTGGATATCTGGTCGATTATTAGCTTAGACATTAAAAACTCGATCAATATGGCAAATTGGAAAAACATTGTCGAAGTTCACCGTGGTTTTGAAACTTCCACGTGCTTAAGAAAAATTATAAGCTGTTACTGGGAAGATAGAGTGCCGCTATCCAATACAAAGGAAGATGTCAAAGAATATAAAGTTTCTGAAGGAGTACCACAAGGATCTGTCCTAGACCCATTATCCTGGAATGTAATGTATGACGGTAGCTATTGTATGTGTAGCTATTGAAGTCGTCGTAGGCAAGTACATAAAGAAGGTGACAAAAGTGGCACACGTAGCGATTTCACAAACTCAAACGTAGCTGGCAGAAGCGGGTCTCGCGTAGCGCAACATAAAGCAGATGCTTTCCATTTCAATTCATCCGGGCTACTCGGTGCTCTCTGGTCAAAATAATGAGACACGTATTTTTTTGTTCGCCCGAAAAAAATTTTCTTGAAGATTTATAGGCAATTTTGTTTTTCGGCTCAAAGTCGATTTTTTTAATTATAGATATAAGAATTTTTTTTAATTGCTCATAACTTAGCCAAAAATAAACCGATTTTAATGATTCTGGGTTCAAAATGATCGAAGAACATGTCCCGAATAGCCCGGTTGAATTGAAATGGAAATCATCTGTTTTATGTTGCGCTAATAGAGGCCCGCAACAGCGACAATGTTAATAAGCTACTGAAAGGTGCATAAGTCGTTAATACTGGGTTGAGGAGTAAGTTGATAGTGTTTTTACCGAAGACTTTTATTTAAACAAAAAACAATAATTATGTCAGCAAGTCAATCAATTATATATTCGCTGTCGCTGTTTACAACCTCTTCCCACTTCTCGACAAATTTATTGATCCCGTTTCGCCAAAAATCGCTTGGTCTGATGTCAAAGAAGTTGTTAAGCCAGTTTTTAAGGATCTTCTTTTATTGAAAGTAACGCCCTACATATGGTTTGATAGAGAGCGGAAAATATGGCAAACGTCCCATTCGAGCTCTTGGAGTGAGCTTGGAGTTGTCGTTAAGGGGTATGGGTTGACTATGTCGATCAGGTCTTTTCAGTCGAATAGCTTCATTCACGCGGCGTAGCTGGACAATGTAGAGCTCATTGTTGAACGTGGCATTCTTTTCGACAAGTCTTTGAGTCAGTTTCTAAAGACCTCTTTGTTATCGAAGCTAACGCCCTTCATAAGGTTCGACAGGGAGCGGAAAAGAAGTAATTGGTCGGAGCAAAGCCCGGAAAATGCGACGGATGCTGAAGGAGCTCCCATTCGACTTCTTGGAGTGCGGCTTTGATGCCTTGTGCCCCCAGACGTTGTCTTGAATCAGTATGGTTTGACCATGTCAATCAGGTCTTTTCAGTCGAATAACCTCATTCACGTGGTGTAACTGGGCAAAGTAGAGCTCCTTGTTGACCGTGATATTCTTTTCGAGCACTTCCCAGTGCATCACGCCCTACCAGTCCCACCAAACACATATGCATCATAATTTTCTTTGGATGAAGATTCTGCTTTACCCTCGGCTTTGGCGTATCTCCTGGAGCCACCCACTCCTTACGTTGCTTCATATTGAGCATTTGGGCATTATACACCATTTCTCATCTCCCGTGACGATTCGTTACAAAAAGCGCTGCTTATGATCGCGTGTTGCCCGATGGCGGGCGAGATGCTGAGAAATAATTTGACGGCGACTTTCTTTGTTTTTTCCGTTGAGCTCGTGAGACACCCAGTCTCCAAATTTTTCAGTTAATTCCACTGACTGAAGGTGATTGAAAATCGTTTTATGATCGCAGTTCATTTTTTCTGCAACTTCACGACTAGTTAGGCGGCCGTTCTCCTTCAAAAGAGCTTTGAGATGATCTTCATCAAATTCAGAAGTCCTTTTGCTGCGGGGCGTGTCATCGACTTCAAAGTCGCCATTCGTGAACTTTGCGAACCATTTCCGTGCTGTAGACTCGCCTATGCCATCTACTCCATACACGTTGCAAATGTCGCGTGCTGGTCCAGCCGCTTTTTGACCTCGATGTCAAGCAAAGAAAAGCAGGTGTCAAAAATGTTGATGTTTGCCGCCTGGGTACTGCATTTCTAAGTCTCAAAACTAATAAGAAATTGAATAACTTAAAAATACAATTAACATAGTTTTGTAGAGCAGAGAGCAGAAAGGGTTCTGTCGAATTAATACTTACTCTTTGCCAAACAGCAAACAAATCGTTGTAAAACAAAAGAAAATATAAAATAGCTATGAACCTATTCCGCAACCCAATTTGTTTTTTTTTTCTTGTTCACTCCACTCGCGAGCATAGGTCCTCGACAAGACTCACTCTGCAGTTGGTTTCATTTATCTATTTTGATTTCTGACGGGGTGGGTGAATAGCCTGCCGCTACCGCTAAGTAGTGGGAATGCCCACCTGTCGTTGCTTAGGAACAACGCCTTCTTACTGCTAGGAGCGCCATCTATGTTTCACATTTTTCTGGCGGAAGGATCGCTCAGATGGTTGAGGACTTCGCTAAATTTGGTGTGTCTGCGGTATTATCGCGATTGCCCGCTTCCTCTTGCTGGCGCCACTGCTGCAATGTATAACTGTGTATTTTTCTTTGTGTTTGCTTGTTTCAGCAGCTACAGTGCAAATAATGCGCTGCCCATTGTGCGGGAGTAAGGATTGGAAGGATGAGGTTGTTGCGGTTGAGGAATGAGATTTTTTTTTGTGTTTTTTTTAGAAAGAGGGAAAGTAGATAAAAGTGGAAAAGTGGGAGGACTGTGCTGTACTTGAGATTAGAACCCTCAACCACTGGGATGGCAGGCTAGTGCACTTACGCTAGACTACCGAGGCCGCCCAACCCAATACTTAGAATTCAATTCAACAGTTCATTTAGTAACAATTTGAGGTGTTACTTTGTTGAAGAAAAATCTGGCCCAATATGATTTGAAGGCGAATTAAATTCTCTCAGGGTTCTGGAAATAGCAGCATTGGAAGCATAATTCGTTCTAAGCATCCCCAACCAGAAAATACCATGATTTCGTCAGCTTAGCTGAAGAATATTAAAATTGAATTTCTCTAGTAGCGTTGGGGAGCCAATCGTCCCACTTATCAAACCGAAAAAGAAAGTGAGGGAGACGATAGCTCTTCTCATTCTCGGGTGTTTTTAGATTAATGAGCCAGCACCGGTTTTTATAGGATCGTATTGGATCAGTGAAATTCAAAGATTGTAAAGCATAACGCACAAAAGCTTTCTGGACACGTTCAAATTTATATTATAAAATATCGAAATATATTATCATTCTGCATATGTACTTATATTTTGTATTAAAACAATTAATTTATAAAAAAAATCGTTTATATATTATAAAAAAAATTATAAAAACATCTGCTTCTTTCTTTCTTTTATTTCCCGCTTTCAGCTTGCCGCTCTTGGCGCATGTCAGTGACATTGGAAATTATGAATATTTCAATGCTGGTGACGAAGTTGACAGTGACAACATTGCCACTTTTCATGGCTGTCAGTGACTTTTACTCCATCATAATGAAGCAAAGGCAACAAAGACACTGAAAAAAAAGAGTTATAATACAAGTAAACAATGAAAAACACAGTAGCAAAAAATATAAAAAACATCCTTTTTGTGATAGAAAATTGTATGAATACTCAGCGGAGACTTTGCTCAAGAAAGTATGCAAGTAAAGTTTCTTGTATGTATGCCTGTGCATGTATGTGTGTATGTATTATATATGAGCGCAAATATGCAAAATTTGTTGGAGTCTGTCACTTATTTTGTTAAAAAAATGAAGAAAACAAAAAACTATGTCTAAACATATTTACAACAACTAATAGCACGTGTGTAGGCGGGCTTGTGTGCATGGATTCATATCAAAGTTGTAAAACATTACTCACTGTAGTAATAACCAAGACGCGAGTAATGGAAACTGAACAGAGTATATGCATGTATGTGTGTGTGTGTGTGTAGAAGTCACTGGAAATACACGTAACGGGTGCTCTTTAGCTGCATGAGAGGACTATGGGTTAACAGCTGAGAATAGCAAACTGTGTTGATATTTCTCTCCAGTAAGGTTGGGCGGCCGCCTTAGCCGAATGGGTTGGTGCGTGACTATCATTCGGAATTCAGAGAGAGAACGTAAGTTCGAATCTCGGTGAAACACCAAAATTAAGAAAACGTTTTTTCTATTAGCGGTCGCCCCTTGGCAGGCAATGGCAAACCTCCGAGTGAGTTTCTGCCATGAAAAAGCTCCTCATAAAAAATATCTGCCGTTCGGAGTCGGCTTGAAAATGTAGGCCCCTCCATTAGTGGAACAACATCAAGACGCACACCAGAAATAGGAGGAGGAGCAGGTCAAACACCCAAAAAAGGGTGTACGCGCCAATTATATACACAGAGTCCGGCACTCGAAAAAAAAAGTTAAATGGAATTGGAAAATTACTTTTATTCAATTCAAGTAAAAAATGTGTGAAAATAATACAAAATTAAGAAACAGTTTACCTTTGCTCGATATGACCACCTTTTGCCTTGACTATGGCCTTGAGAGGGTCCAGAATTGAGTTTGCAACCTTCCCGAATGTGACTTGCAGGTATTTTGGCCCACTCGCGGACAATGGCTTTTTTCAGCGCCCCGAGACTTGTGAATCTTTTAGTGCGGACCTTGCTCTCCAAAATGGCCCAAAGAAAATAATCCATTGGATTTAGGTCTGGTGAATTTAAGAGCCATTGCTTGGACGTTATGAAGTTCGGAACGTTGTTTTTTAACCATTCTTCGCTCACTCGAGCTTTGTGAGACGGTGCCGAGTCTTGTTGAAATGCCCATGTTCTGCCACCAAAATGTTTGTCTGCCCACGGTTTCGAAGTATCCTCCAGAATACTTTCCCGATAATATTTCGTATTTACCTTGACGCCAGGCTCAGCGAAATCGATTGGAGGGCGCCCGTCTGCGGTTACAGCTGCCCAAACCATTACCTGTGACGGGTGCTGCCTCTTGGTGACCAATCGATGACTCAGATTCTGGCATGAACGGTCGGTCAAATAAATCCTATCATTTTAGAAGTTTACGAATTGCCTAATTTGAAAAATGTTTGTCGTCAGAAAACACAATGAGTCGGAAATTGATCGCTTTCGGCCAAGCGAAGCAACTCATTCGCTCTCTCAAGTCTGACTTGTTGCTATTTTGGTGTGAGATCATGCCCCTTTTGGATCTTGGAAGGCTTGACTTTGAGATCATTTTTCGGTATGCGGCGGATGGTGCGGTCAGATATTTTCAGTTCTTTCGCCATTTGATTGGCACTTCGTCGGAGACATCGCTCAAGTCGCTTCTTCACTTTTTGAATCATTTCATGAGACATTTCAGTCTTTTGATGACCACCTCCATGACGTTTCGCGATGCTACCAATATCATTGTAACGAGTAATGGTACGATAAACAAAAACGTTGTTTACTTGTTGTGATTCTCCAGCCAAATATAATGCAATCACACTTTTAAGTTTAAAATCCATAACTGTTTTTCTTTTTTCACGTTAACTCTCGGCAAAATTCTTCCGTGCGCTGTCATTTAGCCAACTAACAGACAACTGATGCTAGTACATCAGCTGCGCGAGCGGTCCGAAGTTGGTTACACTTCGAGTGCCGGACCCTGCATATAAGAGTTGGCTAATAGACGTTGTAGGTCATCCTCTAAGTTGGCTATTGAAACAGCGTCGTCCGCCTAGCATCTTATGGGGGTTATAATAAAGTAAGAAATATAAATCACTCCAAAAATATTTCCGTTTTGTATTATCATTTTAAGTATTCAAGCTCTTAGAAAATCACCCTATACATATATTTACATATATTTATACATATTGTTCGTTGCCTAACCATGAATCCAACGCGTTGATAAGTAATTTTATTTGACACTTCAGCCGGGAAAAGGACTAGCAGCACACTCTAAGGACAGCAATGGGAGTACTATACATACACGCATTAAAACACACATACACAGTTACGCACTCTCACGAAACAAGAGACGACAAATCACAGATTATATTAGCAACAAGAAGAATGCAAAGAAATTGATAGGAGGGGCTGTCACTTGCTAGCTATAATAAGGGTAGCGAGGCTAACGAATAAGAAGAAGAAATGGGGCAGCTGTAGCTCGATGTAATTATTTGACTTTCTTATTAAAGATTACACGAGCTAGAAAGTTTATGAGCTTCTTGTTATGGCTGATTAAAATTAGCTGAATATAAGATAATGAAAATGTTGAGTGAAATATAAATTTAAAACTTTTTGGCAAGTAAACAACTAAATTATAATGAAATATACGACATTTTACTATTAAGCAACGCTACTGAGTCTTTAAAACATTTGATTTTAATTTCATGAAAATTTGCTTATTGCAACTAGCGACACTAAAACCAATTGGAGGAAGAAAGAGAGGCCGACCAAGAAAGAGATGGATTGATGACGTAGAAACAGACTTAAATGCGATGAACGTTCGTAATTGGAGAAATGAGGCAAGAGAGATACTGAATTGGAGGAGGATTGTTGATGAGACTTTGGTCCACGACAGACTGTGTGACTAAGAGAGTGAGAGAGAGAGAGAGAGACACTAAAAGCTATCTATAAAAAAATGCTTGTGAAACCATAGATTTTCGATAGTACTTCTGCATACTTAGTTTTTCATTTCCTCATCAATTTAATGCGTCAAAGGGCTTTAAAGGTTCCAATACTATTCGGAAGGCAAAAGAGTAGGAAAGTTTAGCTGCAAAATTGATGCTGCACGTACCGTAATCGAACGGAGACGCTCCCTCTACGAGCTTGGCCTCCGTTACAGGCATTCCAGTTACCTCAGAAGATTTGAGTTCATTCCCATTGTGTCTGAGGTTAGATTATTAGGTTAGGTTAGCCAAGTTGCTTTCTAAGACAAGATACTCGGTAGCCCTTAGGCCCATTGTGATACCTGCATCGGATTTCCATCCCCTAACTAAGTTGCTAAACCACTTAGATCTTTTTAAGAAGGTAGCTAGTCCCTCCGGTGAGACATTTTGCAAATTTCCCATTTTTTCGAAGAAATAATCGCCAAGATATTTGGCACGGCTTCTTTGAAGTGCAGGACATTCACAGAGGAGATGTTATACGGAGTGATGGGTCTGATGATCGTATTGTACGCCCAGTAGTTGATATACGGTTTCCGACCCCATATTTTGTCAAATGTCTTTCTACAGATAAAAAGGGCATTACAAGAGTTCTTCATACTTTCCTCGGTGTATCTTTTCGAAGAAATCTTTGAGTACAGAATTACGTCATATTTACTTGGCTTCATTCGATAGGGAACGAGGGTAACTGAAAACTCGGTATCTTATATTTTCTAGTGAACAGAACTAGTTCGGTCTTGGCTGGCTTAACCAAAAGACCGTTTGAGGTCGCCCAATTAGGGAGTTTCGCTGAATCTATCAGCCCGTTGATAGTCGAGGGAAACTTCGCTGCCATCAAGATAAGCAACTATCTTGATCGGTTTCTTGCTCATGTTAATAAGCATTTCATTTAATATTAAGTTTCACCGTATTGTGCCATTGATCAATGCACACATGCCGGAACTCCCTCTTTCGAATTCTTTAAAATTAGACGCTGTTGCGTACTTGTTCACAGGTACTTTGCGAGAAACTTCTGGATGGATGTGTCAGCTAGACAGGACACCCGTAAGTGGTTTCCCCGCGAAATGAGGGAATTGGGATCCCTTTGATTATCTGTGGTCTGCTCCTAGAAAGGTTGGCTTCACGTCAACTCAGCGAGCGCTGAGAACAAAAAACAACTTTCAACGAGGGGAGATTCTTATGGTCGCATGTGCATAGAAGGCGCCTGAAGGAGCTCCTAATGCTAACAAAAACGCAGCTCTCTAGTTTTCTGCATACTCTTACCGGACATTATCCACTAGGTATGCATGCTTTGAGACCCGATATTCTTTCACGTCCTTTTTGCGGCAGCTGTTGGGAAAATGAAGTGAAATCGGCTATCTTGCTCACGTAGCCCTACGATTTTAGCAGGTTGCCGCTACGCCTGCGGATATAACAAACCTTTGTATTAGGATAGACTTTGTTGATCCTGTAGATCTTACACGCACCAGATATCAATCCATATTGATACCAAGTGTTTGTATGGAGAGTTTAAGAACTTTATATTTTTTCTTTAATACACACTTCAGATTATTTAAGTAGGTTGTTAACTTTTTTGATCTGCCACACTTTCTAGTTTTGCAAATCAAGCAGAACCTAAGCACTAGCTTCAGTTTGACCACGTGCGACGGAGCGAGACAATGGCCCGTCAGTATCCTCACTATAAGTGTACACTCTTTCCTGGGAAGAGGTAGGTAGGTGAAATGGTTGAAGTGCCAGTCTGGCACTCCTCAAGAACTACTAAAGCGCGGTTTTGATACTGTTATGAGACCTCCAACAGGCAGATATCCACAGCCAGCCAGAGCTGTTGGAGAAGATTGATGGGATTTAGGTTGGCGCACTGCCGCAGAAAGGAGCACCTAGTGACCTTAATCGTCTAGCTGCCAAACCCGGACATTTACAGAGAAAGACAGACTCAACAATCTCCATTCCAGAAAGGTCCCCACAGCTTCTGCAATGGGGGTTAAATGGTAACCCTAGATTTTCCGCGAGCGTGCCGATCTTCCAATGACCGGTGAACACAGCTACGAGTTTGGAAATTGAATGGCGAGAAGTCCAAAGAACTTTCTGACTCCTTTGTATATTGTACTGGGGCCAAAGAGTTTTCGAAATAGCACATGAAGAAAAGTAGCTAAGAAATATTTTTGTGCAGTTCCCCTTTAAAAACTGTACCGATGTCCGGCTAAGAGATCTCTGAAGCCAATTCAGTCCCTTTCTTGGCAATTTCATTTCCCTCTATGTTCCTATGTTCTGGAACCCAAATCAGAGAAATCTTTGTGACCTGGGAAGAAATAAAATTTAAATTATAGACCTGACATTGTGCCTACGTAGCATGATTTTCGCAATCCTGCATGAGCTGGTTTTTTCCCATCTTCAGTTCGCTTCTTGAATCGTTGCTGCATCTATATCCAGTGCTTGTTTGCAGAGAAAAAGTTGTATACCGGCCGTGCTATCTACAAAATGATTTGTATATCCACTAAGATATACTAGGCTTTGGTAATATCCACTTAATGAGCTTCATCGGTAGTATGAGGTGGCTGACATAGCCGTGATTAATCATCGTCCGTTCTGTTGCTTATTATAATCCGCAATCTGTATACCACCGCCCAGACCTTTTTTTCTTCTTCCTCTCTCCCAATTTTTTTCCGCTGTAAGGAATTTCAAGGGAAGCATTACATTTCGCGTCTAAATGCGGCCTCTCATGGGTATAATATATATATATATAATATAACCTAACCTGGAACATTTAGCAGAAGCCTCCAATACACTCGGCAAAATTATCGATCCGTGCAAGCTGTTACATTTCCTTTTTGTTAAGATTTTAGCAGAAAAAACGTGTAAACTTTCTCATCTAAATTAATTAGTAGCCGATTTCAATTAGCTAAATATTTTTCACCAGTAAGCGCATGAAAGTGTGCGCCAGCACAGATACCGTGAAATTTTATTACTCCATTCATTTTCCTTCTTTTGTATGTTTGATGCTACTGGCTGCCTTTTGTGCGCTCATTAATTAGAAATATCTGAAAATATGATGGGGTAACATGTGATATGTGGAAGAAAAAAACAACAACAAGGAAGCGAAATAATAGCCGATTCAAATAAATGGCGATTAAAAAATGTGTAGCGTTCAAGGCGGATTCATTAAAGGTGGCCAACAACAATATTTTGCACGTTTGGTTGTCAAAGAAAAGGAACACGAGTCGAAACGACTACTCTTGGCTTCTTACAGTAGTGACCAACGACCACTTTATCGCCAAGCTTTGAGACATCAGTAAAGAATCGTATACCGACTAGGTATATTTTCAGCTGGAATTATAGTGCTAAATAACCTATTAAAATATGATCAATAGGATTGGTTGGACCCAGATCGAGTGCCCAACACTTAAATCGCGCCATTGATAGCCAGTGTTCCCTGTATTCTGTTTACCAACTAAATCTAGGGAAGTCAATAAGAAAAGAGTATTCAGAGCATCAGAGGGCGTGGTTCTAGTTATTTTTAGTACCTTCCTGGAGTATTGGTGGTTTCCATTAGCAAAAATTTTAACTTAATTTTGGCATAAGATGAAAAGTATTTTTAGGCCGCTTCGTTATCCTGTGAGCGGTCGACTTACACTTTCATATAATGCAAAGTTCGATTTTACCACATTTGTGCAGAAGAATCTGAACATCTTTGGATTTAAGGTAAGCAAACTTTCAATGCACACATTTTTCTGCGCTACTTCCATTTTGAAACCAAACTTTAAATGGAAAAGACAATTTCGAACTATGCCATAATAAAGAATCCGAACTGTAGCAGCACACGTCGTTTACAACGCAGTCCAACATACTTTAATACATAAAAAACCAGAACACGCCAAGCAGAGAACATAAATAAAATCATTATAAAATTTCATTATTAAAATTGACTCATACCATTTAAAAAAGTCCCCTATAATCAAGACACATTCTATCGGAAAACTTAACGATGTCGCACAAAAATGTCACTCACTAATTAACGCCCACACTGGGAATTGCGCCCTAAACACTTTATTATTATTTATACATTAATTTAGAGCACTTTTTTCCGCCCCTCCCCTTCTTTCCCTATTTGTTCCACATACAGTTACATGCTTCATTATGAGCTGCGCCAGCTGTAATTGAGTTTCGTGTTCATTACTTGACATGATGCCACTCATTGATGGAACTCACTGCTGCTTATGGAACAATAGAAAAGTGACCTCATGGCAATACTGCTCGTACAACACAATGAAAACGAAATGGAAGCAGGACTTTGGTAATTACAATAAAAGCAAAAATCAAATGCCAACAAAAAGTAGAGACCAACAACAATGCAATAGGAAGGAAAATCATTAAGACAAGCAAACCATGACGTTGCACTGTCTGAGAAATTATTATTGGCCATCAGCACCGGATGGGTGAGTGAGGTGAGTGGGACGATAATTTGGAAATAGCAAGAACAATAGTCAAACTATTGTAGTTAAAGTGAATACATGTTTTAGGACGTGTTTAATTTTTTTTTTTGCAACTTTATTTCGGCGATTTAAATACTCTGCTGGCAATTTAACTTTAAAACGGATTTCGAGCCTCCCTATTTTCAATTTTAGTCATTAACTGCCAATAATTGTTTTCTTATTTTGCTTCGAGGAAGAAACTTTATGAATATGGTTTTTTAGTTAGTAAAAAAGATATTCCATATCAAAATTGGTAGATTAATTTTGAGCTCACTGACATAAATAAAACACCGGATCTACTTGATTTTTGCGTCGTAAAACACTTTTACCGTCATCTTTTCGAAATACAAAGCCTGTACGACCTTTCATCTGATCACTCACCAATCCCACTAACGTACGGGGAAAGAGTTAGTAGAGCAGGAAAACCTAATAAGCTAACAAATGGAAAAACTGACTGGGAATCGTTTCGTGATTATATAGATTTAAGTCTACAATTACACATTGCTTTACATTAATGACATCAAACAAGAAGCAGCTCATAAGTCAACACCTTCTCTGAAAGACATAATCCACAAAAACAACACTAACTGTCCTATGATTAAGAAACTTGTTTTAGAGAAAACGAAACTTACGAAAAAATGGCAACAAAGTCGGTATCCCCCAGATAAAACTAAACTAAAAAGAGCAACTAAAAACCTAAAACAGGTCTTAAAAATAAAATCCGAAAATGACATCTCGCACTATTTAAAAAATGTGTCGGCAACAGCAGAAACTAACTACTCAATTTGGAAAGCAACCACAAAGCTTCTAAACCAAACAAGTCACCAACCGCCTATAAGGAAGGAAAACGGAAACTGGGCAAGAACGAATGAAGAAAATGCAGCAATACTAGCAGATTATTACGCAGAAATATTTTCAAGCTCTACAACTCCCAATACCTTCCCGTTTGCATTAGAGCGAACTCATATTCAAGATTATAAATAAAGGCCGGTGGCTACACGAGAAATCCAAAAAATAATAAAGACTGATATAAAAACAAAAAAACCCCCTCCATCTCGCGCAATAACCTACATACGCAACATATTTAACGCTATGTTTACGCTTAAATAATTTCCGAAGGTTTGTAAAATAGCGGAAATAATTGCTATTCCCAAACCTGGCAAGGATCCAGCAATAGCATCGTCATATAGACCAATTTGCCTACTTCCTATTATGAGTGAGATATTCGAAAAGCTGCTCATTGTGAGAATATGACCAATTATTGACCAACACCAAGTGATCACTGACCATCAATTTGGTTTCAGACAAAAACACTCGACAATACAACAAATACACCGAGTATCACATAAAATATTAAGTGAGCTAGACGCAAAGAAATTTGCGTTGGCGTTTATTTGGATATAGAAAAAGCATTTGACAAGGTTTGGCACAAAGGACTGATCACTAAGTTAAAACTAGAGCTTCCTAACAATATATGGAAAACTACAAACTACTGGAAAGTTACATATCGGATCGACAGCTCTAGGTTAAGTTTAACGACAATACCTTATCTCTCTGAAAAATTACAGCAGGAATTTCACAGTGTAGCGTTCGCGGACCACTAACGTAAATGCAATGTTGGCCACATTCGCAGATGACACAGCTTTACTTTATGGAAATACAAAGCTTAGCGAAAGCTACAGAGAAGCTGCAAGAACTATTTAACAAAACCAAAGAATGGTTCCACTAGTGGAATATTAAAATAAATGCTCTGAAAACGCAACAAGAAGGAACTTCATACCAAGAAGCGTCACCATAAATGGAATTCCTATTCCTACACCCTGCAAATGCGAATTACCTAGTTATAGATCTGAACAGCAAACTACTATGGATTAAAAATAAGAAGGACCAAATCAAAAATAAATTCAAACAACTCTACTGGCTGCTAAACAAAAACTCAACTTTGTTCTTCTAAAATAAAGTTTTAATCTACAAAACAATTATAAAACTATCTGGAATACAACTATGGGGAACAGCCAAAAAATCGAACACTAATTTTATACAAAGACAGTAATTTAAAATTTTAAGAATAATAACTGGTACACCCCAATATATCTCAAGTCACAAGAGTCACACAGAGAACTGGACATTACCACAATCAAAGAAGGCATAAAAAAGGTCTGCAGAAAGCACCAGACAACGATAGAAATACACTGCAACAACGAAGTAAATGTACTTCCTACACAAGAACTCATGCGAGCCCGCCGACTCCAACGCAAACGACCGATCGACCTTATATAAATCACAATCTTGGAAATATCACTTAGCTGTTAAAAGAAATTGATCCAGTATCTACAATGTATTTTTAAAACGAATTTTATTGATTGTTGAATAAATAATATTAACTAACGCTTGTGCGTGCTTCAACCCATAAAAAAATGATTTTTCGACCCTGAATTCAGAGTATGCGGGGTGTGCCGTTTTTTTCTACTTGATTAAGTATTAAAAGTATTTTAAACATTTTTTTGGATACACAGTGTACTATTGAAAAATGTTGGGAATTATAGTGAATGGAATTCTTTCTGGACCATTTTACTGCTAGCGTGTTTTTAATATCAAATACTTCTGTTTATATGTATATATATTTTTTTATTAATTTGAAATTAGATAATTGCAATAATATTATATTTTTTTTATTTTTAGTAATATTTTTTATTTCAAAGTAGAGAAAATCGCGTTTATTCCTTTAAAAATAGTCAAATTAAGTGAATTTTGCAAATCTACGCTATCTAGCGGAAGATTCCAAAATAAATAAATATCAGACATTCAATTTCTTGTTCCCAAAAACCACATAGATATATTTTCTTGCAAAACCAAAAAAAAATCCTCGGGGGTTAAATACTAAAATTGAAAATAAGGAGGCTCGAAATTCATTTTTGATTATTTTGCTTAGAATTACCAGGAGAATACTTCAGTTGCTGAAACGAAGTCGGTTATATTAAAAAAAAAAACAAAGTGACCTGCCTTAACATGTATGGGTGCATGAGGAAGTGTTGACAAGTAGTTTTGGTGCGATTGATACTAAAGTCACTACCACTACCGCACTGGCCGGCTTTGATGATGATGTGACCAACGGAGGAGCAAAGGTTGAATAGTACGGAAAGAGAAGGAAGGCTTTGCTGTGCGGACAATAACCGACTTGGCGACATTTTCGTTTATCATAGCGCAACGCATTGACTAGCGGAGACTGTAGGCAATGGCGTATCAGCTAAACTATTTGGTACAATTGCAGCAGATGGCAGGTATCAAAGAGTGGTGCGGTTAATGGCCTGTGGCGATTCTGTATCAAACAGCGTTTTTTCTGGTTTATTTTTCTAATAATATTTATCTATACTCGCAATATATGTGTATGCGGTTATTATTATTATTATTTATTATTTATTATTTATTATTTATTATTTATTATTTATTATTTATTATTTATTATTTATTATTTATTATTTATTATTTATTACTTAGACGTAGTTATAATTGCGCAAATTGAGAAGTTTTTAGTCAAATTTAAACCTCAACTCATTATAAAATTCTTCATTAACATTTAACATTAGACCGATTCCATGTCCGGTGATTCATGTATTTCTGGCATTGCCTTTCAAGTAAATTCAAAATCTTTTTGTTGGTGCTGTATACTCATATTTCTTCCATATAACGAGTGCTCGAATCATTTACTATAATAAATAATAGTTTAAGAATTTTGCAATTTAGTTTGATGCTTTGAGTGAAATTATGACACTATGAATTTTTAAAGTGAAAAACACTTCTGTTTAACATTTTTAACACCTCTATAATTTTTACAAGCTTAAAATACATTTTCAAAAGATTTTTTAGCCATGGAGGGAAGGAGAGAAGTGACGAAAAAAGAGATAGGATAGAATAGAGACAGAGACTCAGACCGAGATAGCTAGAACTGTGAGAATTTTCCAGATTCTTAGGCAAATCTGTAAGCATCCTCCAGTTTTAGAGAACGGATATTACTCATTCTCATGGCAACGGAACCCAAAATGCGTAACCTTGTTCTAGCAAAGGCAGGGTACTCACAGAAAAAATGCTTAGTGCTATGCGCCTATTCTAAGCATGACAGGCACACCCGGTCCTCAATGATTCCAATGGTGGTAATAGTATATTGGTACTATGGATTGTGTCCTGTAATAATACCGACCGTCAACCAAATGCCTCTTCTACAAAGTTTTAGAAGAAAGTTCCACAGTTTTCTATTGAGGCTTTCCACAAAACACTTTGTAGTTCTGCAGCGTTCTAGACCGGATTCTTCATGCAAATTAGTAATTTGAAATTACATACATAATCGCTGATCCAATTCATGATTCCGGTAGAACTGATTGCGATTATTTGCTCTGGTCCCTGTAGGGTAATCGCTGATCCGCATTTGGTTAATTCATCGGTAATATAATTTCCTTGAACACCGCGGTGTCATGGAGCCCGTATAAGTACAAGCTTATTCCGTTTTGCAACAGAACTAAGCTTCATCTTACATTCTTGAACAATATTTGAGGTCTGCTTCATGTTC